>JAPYZL010165131.1:0-19778 GCA_030522825.1 Platygaster orseoliae
AGTTTTGCAAAAAGTGGTAAAGGACTTTTCGACTCGAAATTGAAAAAGGAATTCAGGATTTTTTTTTATCGCGGACTTTGGGACACCCTGTATAAATCATATATGAAAAACTATATCTTATCATGTGAATAATAATTTATCATAATAATATATGATGATTATATGTTATCATCCTAATAATCTAATTACATTATCTCATATTATCTTATCGTCATTGTTTTCATGAAAAATTATCCTCATGTAATTCTACTTCAATTACACGCAAGCAAAATTCCTCGAACTGTTTGGGTGTTCAGCCAATTTCGCGAATCTTGTTTACTCGAGATGATTCAACTAATTAATGTTTCTTCGCCACACCCCCCCCTCCCCCTCCTGGGCGTTATCTACGAATTTTTTCTTCACATGCCATTATTATCATAGTTTCATACCCCTCTACTCGCTCGCTCGGGTTTAATAAGATTCCCCGTACAAGGACGGAAAGGGGTTTTGTCTGTATGAGCGCAAAATGGTTATTATCTACGCCACCGCGGTACGATAGAATAGTAGCACGTGATTTACGATCAGCCCACTCGACTTAATCCGCATCGCATCGGCTACTTGTTTCCGGTCTGTCGGTGGAAACTGCTTGGGGAGAAAGACGACGTTGGTGAAAACTGCGAAGACGCGAGTTTCAAGATTCATGAGAGGAAAAAATGCGATCTGACGTACGGGGCAAAAGACCCATTAATACACGGTGAGAAATGTTTGGTTCGAGCAACTAATCATTAGGTAAAATATAGACCGACTAAAGTTTTAGTTATTAGAGCCAAAGTTTTCATTATGACTTGCAAATTAAAATTTTCATAACGAAAACTATAGTTGACAAGAACAGAACTTTAATTATCGTACCCAAAATTTTGATTGATCCATATTTTACTTAATGATTTGGTTGCTGCATCCAAACATTTCTTTTTGTGTAGGGTAAATAACAACGACGTGGAAACAGCGTAGTTTTTTTGGTGATTTTTTTTTTACATTCGAGTCATAAATAAACTTACGAGATTGATTATTTTGACGTCAAAGTTTTTATAATCCAATTATAAAATCTAGTATTTTAAATATTCTTCGATACTTACAAAGGGCAGTGTAGATATTTATTATGAATTTTTTTCTTCGTGATTTTGGGTTCTGAATATTTTTATTGTATGTTATGTTTATGAATGAAAAACGAAACGTCAAAATTTTCAGGATATCAGGGTTCATAAAAGGCCTCAGGAATTGGATGTTAGAACGAAGAAAAAAAAGGACGAGTCGGAAATGAAGACTCGATCAGCGGTTTTTTGCTCGGGTGAATTCAATGGGGCATGAAATTGGGCTCATGATGATATTCGAGAAAGGTAATAAAGAGTTTCGTGGTTATAATGATAGTAACTCGGAGAGCGTCGATTGAGTCATGAGAAACAATTGCTTAATTTTTATATTTTTGTTTATTAAGAGTGAAAAATTGTTGACGTACTGGGTTAACAAATTACTTTCAGGTTCAGTCATCACTTGAAGCTGTTTTTTCGGAAGTTTAGAAAAGAGAACATCAAAGCTTATTCCAGAAGCAGAATAATAATTTATGCAATCATTTTACGAGAAAAGTAGAATTTTCTTGCTGTCCTACGTAAGAAAATGACCGACGATTTTGAAAGTCATAAGATAAAAAGGAAAAAGAAATTGTTATTGCGTAATAAGTGTATCGAAATTTTATCTTTTCAAAATATTTCCAAATTAAACATGATTTCCCCAATTCTAAGATTTTGGTAATTTAACAGAAGTAAACAGGGCTTACCAAAATATTTATGAGTGTAAAAATAATTTCTCTTTATGTTTTGAGCATATTTGGAGAATATTAAATATTTTAACGATCTGCGAGTTTTCATGAATATTTTAGCTCTTTTTTACATAATGTATATTTCGTCTTCAAATTGATAGAAGTATCCAACAATTCATTGATCCTAAGAAATGTAATGAAGAGAAGTTATGTACTCTCAGTGTATTTTCTAAGGTAAAAGGGAGTTTTGGTAGTTTATACTTCTTCGAAAATTAGATTAAAATTAATTATGATTCCACGTTAAAAAAATACTCGAAATAATATATTCAAAAATCAATGAAAATACAAACAGTAAGAAGTAATGCGTTGACGTGATCATGAAGTTTTTTTTACAAATAAAGTAGTCTACAAAAATAGAAATGAAAAATGAGAAAAAGCAAAAACGGTCTTAAATGTATTAACTGAAATCTATAGGACGTGACAAATCTGTAATTTCTCAAATTTTAATAGATTTTGAGATTCTCAAGTTCAGTAACAAAAAAAGTAACAGGAATCTCTGTTACAAAAGAATTATAATTATAAATTTTCAGCAAGATAATGTAAAAAAAAGAACTTTCGAAAATGTTGAAAATTCGAGAAACTTCAACCCCAGAGCTTAAAATTCTATAAATTTAGACAAAAATTATTTCGATTAATAATCAAAGTAAAAAAATACTCTAATTATTTGAATTCAATATAGAACTGTTTTCTGCAAAATCTGAACAAATACGTACAACCTACAAAACTTAAAATTTTAGACCATCGAATTCTAAAACAACGTGTAGAAAAATCTATATTCATCCCAGAAATCTATAAGAATACTACAAAATGCAATATCTTAAAAAAAAACCTAAAAAAGGACGGAAAAAAATCATTAAGATACTCAAAATTTACGTAGATCTAATTTTCTTAGACATCTATAAAAATATTAGATATTTATCGAAATCAGCATTCTAAAGCATCGAAATATTACAAATCTATATAGAATCTACAAATAAATTAGCAATCTCTAAAGATACTAAAAACTCAAAATCGTTGGGAACCACAATATTTGACCACTGAATTCTAGAAATCTGTGAAGTATGTCATGAAGTTTCAAGAAACCTATTACAATACAAAAAAATACGATAAAACTATTTGAACACCATAAAATACGTAAATTTCAGAGAAAATTCATTTTTTGAGGAGTTCACGATATTCAGTATGGAACGATCTGATTTCTAAAATAATATTTTCCAATTTAACGAATTTTGGGACTCTCAAGTTAAATCCCTACTGAAAAAATCCAAATGGAAATTTGATTTAGAAATCCCATTGGGCGGGCCATTTGGAAACCCATTTAGCTCGGTCCAAATAGAAATCTAACTAGATTATTAGGAAGGGTTTTGATGAAAATCTTATCAGAAATCCTGCTAAAATTCTACTTGGAAATCCAAATGGAATTCCATTTGAAAATCCATTTGGAAATACAAATGGAATTCCATTTGAAAATCCATTTGGAAATACAAATGGAATTCCATTCGGAAACTTATTTAGCTCGGTCCAAATAGAAATCCAACTAGATTATTAGAAAGGGTTTTGATGAAAATCTTATCGGTAATCCTGCTGAATTTCTACTTGGAAATCCAAATGGATTTTCATATAGAAATCCAAATGGATTATCATATGGAAATCCAAATGGAATTCCATTTGGAAACCCATTTAACCCGGTCCAAAAAGAATATTAGAAAGGGTTTTGATGAAAATCTTATCGGAAATCCTGCTGACTTTCTACTTGGAGATCTAAATGGCTTTCCATATGGGAATCCAAATGGAATTCTATTTTGAAACCCATTTAGCTCGTTCCAAATTAGGGATCGGCGATATCGCATTGTGTCCTTTTCTCACCTATTATAGCTGTCGTTTAGCGAGAGAGAGAAGCCAACAATATTACCGATCCCTATTCCAAATAGAAATCCAACTAGATTATGAGAAATATTTTTTAATAATCTAGTTGGATTTCTATTTGGACCGACCTAAATGGTTTTCCAAATGGAATTTCACTTGGATTTCCATATAGAAAGAAGAAAGTTCCATAAAGAACTTTCTATATTTCACTTCTCGTATGACACGGTCTGCGAAAGGCAACTTACATTGCATGCATTCACTTGGCTTATTTTGGGATGATCTGTCGTCCGTATGGTTTGTGCTGGGTTCTCCGCTCCTGGTTCCTGAAACTTATCGGAGATTGGGTTTATGGGTTATAGTAAATGTGGATTGTTCTTTCATAAGGCTAAGCTCTGGTCAGGGGCAGTTTTGCCGTGCCCCCTCTAGGAGGCAACTTACAACTCCCGTTGCTGATCCCTTAACCTATTCTCACTACTATCTACATGCGGGTTAAAGCACTTGGTAGCCACCTAGCCGCGGTGGCCCTAAGCCTCGCTCGCGGCGCGGGAAAATTCAAAAGCGCCTAAAAACGCAGAATGACGTGGGTGCTTGGAAAAGAAAAAGAGAAAGCGTCGAGCACGGTCGACGTATAACAAACCCTTTCTAATAATCTAGTTGGATTTCGATTTGGACCGCGCTAAATGGATTTCCAAATGGAATTCCATTTGGATTCCCATTTGGAAATCCAAATGGCCCGCCCAATTCGATTTCCAAACCAAATTTCCATTTGGATTTTTTTAGCAGGGATACAATATCATTCGCAATACTTCTCGATATTTTCCAATATTTTGTTCCAATATTTAAATTTTGAAAATTTCATAAACTTTGAATAAATTTACTGTGCAATTGAAAGATTTCGAAACAAGCCGAAAGCGAATTTTGCAATTAATTCTCTTTTGAATCCGTCACTTTTTCAACTTGGAGGAAAATAACGCTTTCTCTCCATTCGCATTATATCGTTTTCTCGAAGACCGTTAACTTTTCCATCCCTTTTGTCACGTAATAGGGTGATCCGCGAAGTCAGCGATAAATTTTCATGCTGTGATCCCAGCTACGCTTACTCGCGATCCCAGGAGGGCGAAGAGGGACTCCCCCCGCGCTCAGGAAAAGCCACCGGAAGTGCGCGATCCGGGTGAGAGGGGCGGGGGAGGCTTTATTGGCTTATTTATAGGCAGATGCGTATTACGGGGAACGCGTTCACGCGCGTTATTGCGCCGTTGACGTGTAGACGAAATTTTTTGCGAGGGGTCGTTGGCTTTTTCGTGGGATTTTAACAGGTTGTTTGTTGCTTTTTTGTTTTGCTTGTCCGGCGTTGGTTTTGAGGATAAAATTACACTGAAGAAATATAATTAGTCGATGTAATTTGAGAGTTGTTGAAAATAAGAGTTGGTTAGACAGAATGACAGAGTTAATTTAGTTGACTTGAGATATTAACTAACTCTAGTCTAGACAGTAATTTAAAACTACTCATTTATTCAGCAATCACATGTTTATTGCACATGCTCGAACAATTCGTTACAAACTAAAAATGTACGAAAATGCAGGACATTTTTTTTTAAATTACACGAAAAAAAAGGATTTGCTGTATCAACAAAAAGATGTGCTGCTTCAACACAACTTGACAAAACGAATTTTTTCCCAGCAGCAACTTACGTTTTTGTTGTCTCAACAAATCTTTTTTGCTACCAGAGCGCAATTACTGTACAATACAATTTTATGCATAATGATTGTGTTCTGGCTACAAAAAAGATTAATTGGTGCAACAAAAAAATTAGCTAATACTGCAAAAAAAAAATTCGTGTTTCCAAGTTGTGTAAAAACAATTTATTTTTTTGCTGCCACAGCATATCCTTTTCTCTATGTTGCAAACTTGTATACAACAAGAAATTTGATCAAAATCTTAATTATGTGACCTCATGCGCTAATTTTTGATGAAATTATTCGGGTCGTAGAGTACGCCACGCGACAGGAAAAGCCGAAGCAGCCGGAAGTAAATTGCATTCAGTATAGTCCAGCAGCGTCTCTTACCCCGAGCAATAATTCGAAAACGTGCCACGATACCTTAACCGGTTTAAAACCAGCAATGATCTCGTAAAGTTCCCACGAGACCCAAATTACGGAAAGACTAAAAAACGGTTCACGCGTTTTCCCATGGAAACGTGCTCGCGGGTAACCGCTCCAGGATTATCGTCTAAGCACGACTCACTTGGGCCGGAAGTTCATAACGCAGTTTGTACTTGACCTATCTACTTTTTCACAATTTCAAAAATCTCTGTAAAACGCTTGACAGTGATTTTCCTCTTTTTTTATTACAAAATATATATATGATAAAATAAATAATTGTTGAACTTGGCAACTATATATTTTAGTGTACTTTTTTTAAAATTTTAAACGATGTAATTTCTGGACTTAGATAGTCATTTTTTGAAATATCATAAACATTTTGTTTATTTCGAATTTTAATATTTTACATCGATATTTTCATTAATTTCGTTATTTCCAATTCCGACGTCCATAAAAACATACTCCACGTTGCAAAAGAATAAATTTATATCACTCATCAACAAGATTTTCCACCCTCTCCTAGTTTCAATGTCCTTGATAATCCATCATCTACGTTTCTGACCAAGAAAAATGTCGGAAACAAACTAGTGTTGGCATCGAAAAGCGGGCATTGTTTGCCATGTTGTCACGTTTAGCGAGATATTGCGACGGGGTTTTGAACGCCTTGTACTCGGCGCCGGGGCCTATACAGTGACAGAGGCGTTAGGACGTGATAAATGGCGAGCTTTACGATCGTCCTGCAGATCACACCTCTCGTAAACTTGCCGGGGATAAAAGCACTACTGGACCGATACGTAAAATACCGTTGAAAACATTTGCCGATTGGCACCCCACGAATTGTCCAATTTATTGATAATATTAACTATGATTCTTGTATTACTATTGGGGTCTCGGCCGCCAACCCCCATTCAGTTTTAGTGCAATTTTTTATTTTATAACAATATAAATGAAGATATACACTGTATGGAATTATTTATTTATAATCTAATCCATAAAAGTGAAAGTCTGTATGTTGTCCACCTATAACTTCAAAAATACTGCATGAAACGTTCTGAAATTTTACACTGTTATTTATCACGTTCGTCGGAAAGTTAAAGGGTTGTTTATTTTAACGGACTAAATGGCCTACTCCCCCAACTACACCCCCGCTGCACACACACAGACACACACACATACACATAATGTCACAAAATAAACAAATATCACAGTATAACAGAATATCACAAAATCACAACATGTCACATATGTCATAGAATATCACAAAATCACAACATGTCACATATGTCATAGAATATCACAAAATCACAACATTTGACAAATGTCACAGAATATCACAAAATCATAACATTTAACAGAATGTCACAGAATATCACAAAATCACAACCTTTGACAAAATGCCACAGAATATCACAAAATTATAACATGTCACAGAATATCACAAAATCACAACCTTTGACAAAATGTCACAGAATATCACAAAATCACAACATGTCACAGAATATCACAAAATCACAACATGTCACAAAATAGCCCAAAATTACAACATGTCATAACATATCACGAAATATCACAAAATCACAACATGCCATAACATGTCACAAAATATCACAAAATCACAACATATCGTAACATGTCACAATGTATCACAATGTATCACAAAACATTACGAAATATTATAAAATTTAACGAAATACTATAAAGTATCACCAAATCAAATCATGTCACAAAATGTCACGAAATATCATAATTTCACGGAATATCTTACAATCACGAAATTTTCCAAGATATCACAAAATGTTACTTAATGTTACTTAAAAATGTCAAAATGTTACAAAAACTCGAAATTTCTCAAAATATTACAAAACATCACAAAATTCAATTTTATTTGTTAATAGAAAATCGATTTCAAATCGAAAAATTTATTTTAATTTTTATATTGGTAGAATTACAGTGTTTTGTTAAAAGAACATGTTAAATAAAAATTTATTTAATAAACAAATAAACACTCATATAGTTAAAAATCAGATAAATTTAGTAGAAACACCAAAATTAAAAAGTTATTGATAAATACAATGATTTGTTAGGAAAGTTGATTTACACGTTCATGTATCAAGCATGAAAAAAACCTCTTTAATTTTATTGGTTATATGAAATCTATTTCAAATACTAAAAATTCATTTCAATTTTTATACTTGTAGAATTACAGTGTTTTGTTAAACAAACATGTTAAATAAATATATTTTAAATAAACAGATAAGCACTAATATAGTTAAAAATCTGATAAATTTAGTACAAATACGAATATTATAAAGATAATCATAAACTAACATAGCTAACCCGGCGCGCTTCGCTGCGCAGTCTTTATAGTTTTTGCAGTCTAAAATTATTACTATAAATAATATTATATAATAATAATTATTCACTTTGAAGAAAAATCGTGTGTTTTAGCATCGAAATTAAATTTCGAATAATTTATTTTTAATAACTTAACTGCATTGTTTTTATAATTCTTATATATTTTTATTACTAAATGTATCTTTTTAATCGTTTGGGTTTGACTGATATCAATGAAATCTTTTGTAATATATTATTTTTAGTTCAATAAAGGTTTACACATATACATAGTTTATCGTGTAACTACCCCACCCACGCACTCACCGACGCATTAATTTATCCATTACCATAATATTATCATATAATTATAATATGTAGTGAGATACCATCTCACAACAAATTTTAAGTATTCATTACTTTGACAAAACGATTACGATTTTTTCACATATCTGACTTTTATAAAATTTTCTAATTTTAGTTGTATATTTCCAAACTGCGCAGCGGAGCGCGCCGGTTTAGCTTGTATGTATATATAAATAAAATTTTTAAGATCCAGAATGATCTTTAAGAACTAATTATCTAACTAATTATCTAACTTTGAAACTTTGAAACCATTCAGAATCTTTCGAAATCCCATAGCAATGGAAAAACTGAAGTAACCTAAAATTCTCCACAACGAAATATACGGCCCTGAGAAATGTCAGTCCTGGAAACGAAGGCACGTTTATTTTAAAATACCAATCTCGCGATGCACGCACCGCAACTTGACCCGAAGCTATTTTTCTCGCCGGACGCAACAAAGTCGAATAAAATATCGCATACAGAATTCCTCGGCGAAATTGGTAGAAGAGAAAGACGAAGAGTAAGACAGGCCATTTCGGAGGAGAAAAGTGCACGGATCCGGATGGTCACGCTCGGCTATGTGAGCGGTATCGCGGAGGGAATGGGCAATCTCGTGGCTCGGGGATGATTTTGCTTTTGGAACGAGCCCAAGTGCGTTATCGGACAGTTGACTCGCTCACTGCCACGGTGCGAACGACGCGGAGGAAATGAAGCTCCAAACCATTGCAGCGTTTTCGAAATTAAAAAAATTAGACGAAAGTCTGTGCCGTCGACCAATGACGAATTGGATGCTGAACAATCGCGATTTGAATTTTAATAATTATTTATTGATTATTTATAATAGGTCATCTAGTCTAAAATTTTTGCACGTCTCCAAATTTGAAATTAATTGAAAAGTCAATCAAATTTTAACATCGTCAAATAAATTGATTGAGATATCTTTTTTGCAAACTGTTGTAAAAAAAAAAACAATTATATTTGTCAAGCAATGTTTTTCATTGTATTTTTCCTGATCATTGGAATAAAACAAGACAAAAAAAGCAAAACAAACAAAACAAAAATACCGAATCTAGACCAGACAGTGTTAATGAGTTTGGTACTTGACCACGTGACGCGACTGTTAACTGGGTCGTTCGAAATGAAGTTCGCCAGGCAATCAAACTACACTCCGATTAGCTCTCGCCAAGAGGACACACTCGGTCCTTGCGCGAGTGGAATCCGAGAACCGAAAAATCGCCCGACGAAGAACGAATTCCCGACACGGAGAAATCTTCTTAATTAGCTTCACCGGAAAACTCCCAAGTCCGAGGATTATCTCCTTTTTTACGCCGCTAATAACTTTCCCTCTCGGGCCCGTAATCATGTCATTTTTAACGCGTTACAATTTGCCGCGGGTAAATGAGATTCGCCTCGGTGAATTTCGACAAAGAATAATTCAACTAACCTTCTAAAATTGTCTGTGAAGACTAATGCGTTGAATGAAAACTCTATTTCAGCCATAGAGACTAGTTTGGAATAGTTAAATAATTTTCGTTCAGATACGATTTCAGTGTAAGCAATTGATGGAATTTAAGTTCCAACTTAAGACAAATCCAAACGTCTTCATCGAGGAGCTTTTGAATCCAAAGACCATCAAATCGTCTTGGGACTCGTGATGTTCGCCAACTGGAGTTCTCGACTCGTATTAATCTCGCGCCTGCTTGATATGCAGCTGTGATTTTCAGTCCCCTCTCCCCCACCCCCTTTTTCCCCGGTGCCCCCTCGCCCCTTCGTTTTCCACCAACACGTCGCCCCTTCCTCATCTTATTATAATCTTTATGGGATCTCATCGCACGAAAGGCGGCGCCAGCGTTGCAAGACGCATTCTTGACGAGATCGAGCGACGTGCGCGGGATTCTTCAATTAATCATAATTTCGCGTGTTTCCGCATATCTTACGCTAGGAAATATCACCGTGATGTCAGGCGCCAACATCGACATGTATGAGATGGCGCTCTGATCCGTGATCAGTGGGAGAGGGATGTCAGAGAGTGGGTGGAGAAGAAATGTATCTAGATCAAAGTTTTATAGTTTGGATAGCTTTGTTGTATCTTTGTTGTATCTTTGCATCTTCGCACATTCAATGATACATCATGATTGACTGGAATTGCAGCAAGATACGTCGACGAAATTCTACGTTCTTGTAAACGCCAGTTTCAGAGTAGTTCACATGAAATTCCCACTTTTTTATATCGCTCAATTTGTTACAGCAAAAATTTGATGAATAAAAGAATAAATGGAATAACTTCCTAATCATGCCATTTCTTCAAAGGTAACTGCATCAACCTACATTCTCTAGTCAGTATACCAAGACCATTATAATTGCATTAGATTCATTTATTCTGCCAATTTACAACGCATGGAGCGGATGCAATCACTGCTTTATTGGCGTTGAAAATCACATGTCGGCCCTTAATTACCAAGAATTTTTTTGCAAGGAAAACTTGACCTCTTAAATCAGTGTTCCGAGCAACCGAAATCCTTTTTCGTATTCATTAGAAAACCCCTGGATGAACTTTACGTCATTACAACTTTTCAGAGTCGAGCTATTCGCGATTAAATGCTACGTAGTGTAATGGAGCGAAAAGACACTCGCTCCTTTAATTACGTTCTTTTTCGGATTTCAATGAAAGTTGGTTTTCCTTAGTAGAAGTCGAGTGAAGTAGAGAGCCATTCTTCTGAGGTGACTTGCACTTCATTTGCTTGGATAATCAAGAACCGTGGAAAAAAATCATCTTAATTCATAGAATATCAAATTTTAGAAGCTTGTCAAAAGCTGGTAACTATTAGAATTGCAAACTTTTTCATTAAAAGAAGATTATTAAGTGGATAACTGTATCAACGTCAGCGTTCTGTCAGGTCAGGGCCGTACATTGCATTGTGAAAGCGACACAAAGTTCTTCTGAACTTTATGATAAAAAAAACTCACATAAAAATTAGGAAAACAAAAAACAAGAAATAAAAGGAGAAGAAAAGTTTTTGTTTTTTATTATTGTATACCCAACTCTGCTATACACATGTCGAGTTTTCTCATCCTTTCAGGATAGCAATTAATAATAATTGTTAAAATCCACTCCGAGGAAATGAGATAGTGCTGTGTATACAACGAAAGCAACCGTTTCATGCAATCAAACGAAATCTTTTCTCTGGAGACACCGTTATCTCGTCGTTTCGCCCAAAGGTTCTGGTTTCCTTATCGTCGTGGGCGAGCCTGTCTCTAATGGTCGCAAGTACAAGCAGCTAATCGCATTAGCGAGATCCTGCAGCGAAACAATTAATCCTTAAAGGGCGCCTTGATGAGTATGAATCACCGTTGCCCGGATGAACACATCCGAGATGGCGCATAAACGACGCGGATCCCCTCGTTTATCAAATACTCACGGATTAAGTTTTCATAGCGTGAAATCGCTGCTCGAAGCCTGCAAGTCGCTCCCTCGAATTGTCGCGATCGGTGAAAAACAGGCCGAACGATCGGGGACGTGGAATTAAAAAAAAAAGAGAAAATTACGTGCCCCGCCCTTCTTATCGAGGAGGAAATTTATTCTCTCCGTGACGCCGGAACATTTCAATTGCAAGTTTTTCATTATCGCAGTCGACGATTCCAGCTTCAGAAGTACTCGACTTTTTTCACGCCCGATGAGGCTTCCAATGAGATACAGCGTTTTTTTTTCTTTCAGCACTGATTGATTTAGAGAGTTTTATCATTATTATTCTTCGTCGCAGATGTTTATTAGAGATTTGAAAATTGTATGAACGAGGTTAACAAAAATATTTGCGTTAATAGTGAATATTTCTCTGAATGTTTGGGGTATACTTGGAGATAAACGAATATTTCGACGATTTGCGAGTTTTATTACAATGTATACTTCGTCTTTTGGGGTTTTGGGGGTTTTGGGGGTTCAAACGCCTCCGGAAATAAGCACAAAATTAATTATGACTTCATGTAAGAATAAAAAAAATATCGATTATCAACTAAGTAATTAATAAAAATACAAATATTAACAAAATTATGCGTTTCCCTAATAATTATGATTTTTCAATTTGATTGAAAATATATTTACTGAAGTCTAGAGGACTAACGAATTGTTTTCTGTTAGTTCTCAAATTTGAATAGGATTCAAAATTATTTATTTATTAAAATAAAAAAAATTGAACATAATTTAATTACATATTTATAAAAAAATAATTATTATTGTTATCGAATAATTTTTAAAAATTATTTTATTCGATTAATTCATGTTGAATGAAATTACAATTTCTATTAGAGTTCAAATTTATCAATAATTTGAAATATAATTCAGTATTCTTAACTCAAAAATAACGGTAATCCTGGTTTCAGAAGAATTATAATCATAAATATAAAGTTGGAATATCGTATAAAAAAAAAATTATTTTGGCTCAGTGAAAAAAAAAAAATAGAATTTATGAAAATTAGCAGATGAAAAAAAGATGTTCATAAAGTTTACAACGTTGACAAATCACACGAAAATTTTTTTCAGAGATTTACCAAAAGTAATGTGAAACGTTGAAAAAACAAATTCAATGAAGCCCCTAACAAGGAATTTTCTAAAAATTCAAGAATACGAAAATTCTATGAATTTCGATCCAAATTCTGAAATTTGAATTCTAAAGTAAAAAATGCTAATTTCAATTCTGAATTCAAAAATTTTGATTCTAATTCTGAAATTTGAATTCTAAATTCGAATATTCTTATTCAAATTCTGAAATTTGAAATCTAAATTCAAAAATTCAAATTTAAAATCTAAAATTTCAATTCTAGATGAAACAATTCTGATTCAAATTCTAAATTCGAAAATTCACTGAAAAAAAATTCAAAAATTCATTGTAAAACTTTACCGAATTCTGAAAATTCTGATTCATATTCTTAAATTTGAATTATGAATTCAGGATTTCACTGAAGTCAGTGAAAAAATTCAAGAATTTTACAATTCCGACAATTCTGATTCACATTCTGAAATTTGAATTTTAAATTCAGAAATTCTGATTCTAATTCTACAATTTCAATTCTAAATGGAAAACTGTGATTCAAATTCTGAAATTTGAATTCTGAATTCTAAAATTCTTATTCAAATCCTCACATTTTCATCCTAAATTTAAAAATTATGATTCAAATTCTGAAATTTAAATTCTAGATTCCAAAATTATGATTTAAATTCTAAATCAGAAAATTCACTGAAAAAAATTATATACTAGTGATTTTGATTCTTATAAGAAATGGCGAAATTCTAATAACAATTAGAAATTTCTTATAAGGTCGATCTGAAAAATTCAAATAAGAAAAAAATTTTTGATAAAAACCAGAGACACTTTTGTAAAAAACTTTAAATTATAATAAAAATATATTTATGTCTTGTACATTTCTTATGAACTAGATTTCATGAAAAAATTTTTTTTTTATATTTTGACAAGAAATAAAATTTTATGAAAAAAGTTTTTATTACAAGAATATCAAAAGTTCGACCTTTTTTTAAAACGACGAATTTCATCGTCGATGATCTAATGAATTTTTTTCCGACGACTTTTAGGGTCTTCGCTGAATTTACTATTTTGAACTTTTAATTCATTGATGGAAAATCTCAGAAAAAAAGTTCTCGTGTGATTTTTCAACGTTGTAAACTTTATCAACATAAAAAAAGCTTGAATGTATAAATCAGAAAAATGAACATATGTCACAATCGACGAAACTAAATCTTATAAAAAATCATCATTTCATAACGGATGAAGTATAATTGACCAATATTGAAAATAATTTTTTTTTTCGAAAAACGCGAAACACACCTAATGAACCAATATGATAAAGTTTGTACACGAATTCTCATAATTTCGTTTTTTTACAAACGAATGCAAGATTTTCCCTTATTACTCGAAAAAAAGTTTATAAATCTTGACTAAAATAGGATTTTCAAAAATTTTATTAACAAATTCAAAATTTATGTTAGTTTATAATCTGAAAAATTGTTGTTCCTGAAAAGGCCTTGATAAAATCAAAATCTCGAAACGACAACATACGTTATTATAATTTCTTTAACCTCTTCTTCACAAGAATGAGGAAAACAATTTTAGTTCTTTATTTTTTTCCGAAACTGATTCTATGATAAATCATTTACTTCCTCATGAAATGAAATAAATAGAAAAATAAAAAAGCATTACCAGGAATCGACTGAATTTATTCTATTTCATTACTAAACTATCCAGTGAAGAAAACCTACAATCAAAAAATGTGTTTAATGCTTTTTTGTAAAACAGCCGAGATTTGAAATTCCTCGTGATTCGTGAAATCAAAATCAAGCCTTGCGACGTTTACCTTGAAAATTCGTGGACCTGCTGATAAAGCGATAGCAAAATGTCAAGAAGGAGGGAAAAAGCTCGGGCCACGCTGAATCGGCGATATCGCTTTTCGCGGCCTCGTACGCGGCCCGAAAAATGATGGAGCGCGGGCAATTCACGTTCGTCTTGATCCGGCTTATTTGCCCTGGAAAACGACATTATCGGAACCCGTGAAAAACTTTTGCGGAAGACGCCATTTCCGCATCGCCGCTGAAAAGGACAAAACGAACATCGAGCGTATTTATAATGCGAACACAAATTTATACCCTCGATCGTTTTGGACTTTCAATTATTCAACTCGAATCACGTTGCTCCATAGAAATTATATTTAAAACTGAACTTTATTGTCAATTTATTATATACGAGTTTTCATTTTTTTTATAACAACAACGCTAAATATTACATAATTTCTGATACAGAAACAGAGGAAGTGCTGAAATAATTTTTCCAAATTCATTCATTAACCATCCTCATGCAGAACAAACTAGCTCATTGGTTTCGGTGCCAAAAACTAGGAATGTAACATGCTATTTCATTACACAGTCGATTCTGAGTTTCAAAAGTTCATCTTATTCACAGCGATGCAAAAGGCAAAACTTTGCCACAAATGTTATAAATAATTCCGCTTCCGAAACTCGACGTGAATTTACATTGGAGCTAATTCGTTTCACGCCGAACTTCATGCCGTGGATTACAGTTTTGCCCTCAACTCCTGACGAGAAGTTCGGTGTTTCAAGGAAAAAATTGTAACAGTAATTTGCGATGCTGTTTGGCTAATTTTCGTGTGCTAGAGTTAATAGAATAAATTGATGATGGAATTTCCATTTGGGGTTTCTGAACTCCGGGCTTAGTATTTTTCAAATTGAAAATTAATTATCTTAAATTTTAGAGTATATGTGATCGATAAAAAAAGGTAGAATACAGTTGAGAATATAAAATTCAGGAAATGTTTGATTTTTTTTTGTTTTTTTGTTTTGAAAGCCAGTTTATTGTAAATGTATGTACCCATTAAATGTTATTATGTTATATTAATTAAAATTATTATTAAAATCAGTTTGCATTTAATTTATCTGAAAAAAAGTTTAATGACAAGCTAGTCTGATATATATATATTAATTATGTTATTCATTATGATTATATTCATGATTTGAGTAAATTCTAACAACTGATTATTATTTCCTGTAAGATTTTTCAAATACGAAGTTTAAGGTTTATATTAGAATTTGGAGATTTTTGACATTTGTCATTTAAGGTATAAAATATATACATCTGAAGCATAAAATAAAAATATTGAGAATTCAGTTGAGAATAAAAATATAAAATTGTCCTGCTTTCATTCAATTTTAAAATCAGTTTTAAGTCGACTATTGTAAATAATCTTCAGACACCTAATAATAAAATTTTTTTCGAGTTTCTTGAGAGAAAACAATTTCATTGCAATTTATAAATTTCTTGCAAAAATTTGATTCGTAAAGAAATGACTCATAATTTCATCAATTACTGAAGAACACTCGGAAATTATAAACTTAATTGAGTTATTTTTTATTTTCTATGTTATATAATTCAGTATTTACATTAGTTTTAATTAAATTTTCCTCAAGGAAGAAAAGTTTGATGACAAGACAATCAGATGACATAAAAAATATGACGAAACAACATTATTAAGAAGTCATTATCAATAATAGAAAACTTCTTTTTTTACTCGACTCGATTCACGAAATCATTATTGTGGTTGCACGACAGAAAACCGCATAAAATGCAACGACGAGTCGAGAAAAATTTCAGCCTCAATAAATCCTGAACACAACATTCCGTACAATATGATAATTTTCATTTATCTTCGTCTGAGTTATGTTTTTTATGAGACTATCTTATGTACACTTTTGCTCAGTTTTTCATAATTATTTGAAATAACTGACTCTTATGGAAATAAATTTAGTGCACTTTCATATAATGCAGGTTATTTAAACATTTATTGGTAGGTATAAATACAAAAATATTTCCCACCATCTTGTGATGAGTATATTATTATCTGAGAATGAATTGAAAGAAAAAATATCGAACATTTGAAAAATACTTTGAATATTGAAAGGACGTAATAATACTCTTTTATGAGCCTGAGATTTCACTAAATCATAATCTGAATTCGAATAATCTTATGTTTACCACAAAAGCACGTTTTGGATTCCAATAATTCGATGATTACAAATTCATGATTGCGTTCCTGGAGCATGTATAATTTATGCATTCGAAATACACCCCTAGGCTATGTATAATTCATGCAACTTTTTCTATATTATGATCGAACTTCCCATTATATGCTTCTCAAACTCCGTAGTAGGAATAAACTTTGTCGAAAGAGGAAGTTCATATTTTTACTCTGCATATTTTGTAATGGGAAAAAATATAATTTATATTTTAAAAATGAAGATGCTCAATTTCATTAAAAGTTATTGGATGGACTTCACAAGAGCTTTCAATAACTTTTCAATGTTTCACAAAGTTTCACAAAAGTTTTAAGAAAAAGAATACGTGATAATGAAAATTATTTTTGTATATTGTTACATGAAAAATTACATTCTTGGATAATCTTGCTTGAGAATTTATAAATTTTTAGCTTTACTGTAAGAATATTTTACAAAATTTTTCAATTTTTTCTTTGTTTAAGATAATCTTAAGTGAAACTCAAATAATTCAAGCTCTGTGAAATCCTTCTAAATTTCTATGAAAATTGCTGATGAGTTAAAAAACTCAGGAGCTGTAAAACTGCTTACTTTCGTTCATATCATATCAGGTTGTGATTATGGATAAAAATTTTTTTTCGATTTGTCAAAAATACCTTTTTAATTTCATCACCACTGATGTTATAAAACTATGTTGAAACTATGAATTTTCGTTATTCTTTCATTTCATGAATTTCATGCCATTAATATCTTCGAATCGACTGTAACATCGACTGTAATAAGTATGAATTACTCGAATAATCATTAAAACCCTTTTTTTCTACATATACGTCTTTATTCATTAATTTTACAGTGAAAAGAGGAATTATTCCTTGATATTTCCCTTGCTTTAACACATTTCCTTACCTTCTCGTTGACAAATTCGATTAAGTTACAGGAATTTCAGCGACAAGGGAGTAAGTGAAATCTCCAGCGTTGCGAAAAATTACATTGCCGGTTAACAATAACCATTGGCTTACACACTGAGTCTTATCAGAACCGTGTTGGCACAAAGCGTCCGTAAAAGCCTTTCTCTTACTTCGAGATCTTTGCAAAGATCTAGCTAAAGCAAATTCTCTGAGTTCAGTATTTTTTCGGAGCCTTTGAGGAAACGATTTCGAAGGCATAAATGCAAAATGCATTGATAAATAAATAAAAAACGAATTTAAAAAGTTTTCAGAAATACAATATTGCACAAATCATTCACGTTATATTATAAACTTACAATAAAACGAGAATTCGTTGTTCTATGTTTTTTGTTTTCTACTTATTAAAAATTACTTATTGAAGATTATAGAAATTCACTGATGAAGAATCATGGAAATCATTGATAAAAATTCATTCATTCATTTATTTAACATCATTTAATTAACTGATAAAAATTTATTTAGTAATTCAGCTCTGGGTTCAGTATTTTTTTTGAGCCTTTAAAGAAACAATTTTGAAGGAATAAATGCAAATTTCATTTACTAATAAGTAGAAAATGCACTGAACAAGTTTTCAAAAATACAGCTGTGCCAAAATCATCCACGTTATAAATCAAAACTGATCCAAACTTACAATAAAACGGAAATTCTTTGTTCACTGATTGAAAATTAATGATAAAAAATTTACTGATTCAATATCATTTAATTCATTGATGAATATTCATTCATTTACTAATTGAAGATCATTGAATTCGCTGATGAAAACTCATTCATTCATTAAGCTCTGGGTCCAGTTTTTCTTCGAAGTTTTTGAAGAAGCAGTTTTTGAATAATAAATACAAATTTCCTTTATAAATAAATAGAAAACGCACTGAAAAAGTTTTCAGAGATACAGTCTTGCCCAAATAAATAAATAATCCTCGGTATATTTATAAACCTATAATAAAACGAAAATTTATTGTTCAATGATTTTTGTACTTACTGATTAAAAATCACTGATGATAAATTCAATTATTAAAAACTATTTGATTCACTGATTAAAATATGGTGACAAAGCTTACAACGTTGAAAAATCACACGAGAATTTTTTTTCTGAGATGTACCATCAATGGTTTGAAAGTTCAAAATAATGCATTCAGCGAAGACCCAAAAATCGTCGAAAAAAAATTCAGTAAATCATCGACGATCAAATTCGTCGTTTAAAAAAAAGGTCGAACTTCTAAGATTCTCGTAATAAAAACTTTTTTCATAAAATTTATTCCGTGTGGAAATATTTATAAAAATTTTTTTTTCATAAATATTCCAGTTCATAAGAAATGTACAAGGCACAAGGGTTAAATATTTTCTTATAAAAATTTTAAATTTATTACAAAAGTGTCACTGGTTTTTATAAAAAGTTTTTTTCTTATTTCAACCTAAAAAAACATTTTCAATGTAAAATTTGGAGGTGAGGGCTCTTGTCTCAAAATGTTACCAACAAAAAACCCAAATCTTTCGCATGCGCTCAGTAAGGGCTTAAATTAGTTTGAGTGATTTATGCTATAAAGTTATATATGGGTGTCAATCCATGTCAGATTTACCACCAAAATTTTGATTCGTCTGAAAATTTTTTTCCTGGTTGTCAGAAGCAAAAAAACCGACACGTATTTTTTTTTATCGTATAGAAAATTTCTGAAATATGCATTATTTAGTATTTGTAATGAGGAAAAACAAACAATTTTTGACACGACACAATTAAAAAACT
>JAPYZL010165217.1:0-17084 GCA_030522825.1 Platygaster orseoliae
GCTTATGGAATAAGCTTTCTGTCACAGTAAACGGTTTAGACCTACGTCAATTTTAAGTACCGAAAATGGTGATGGCCGTCATTACCCCACTTTCCCCTAGTGTTTTTCATATTTCCTAATTATTTTTACAACTTGGATGCTTTTTCAATATTATGAATTTCAAATATTTTTAGGAAAATAACATGGAGACAGATTTTTTCGAAAAACCCCTCCGGAGCATTTTTGCTGCCTACGCCCATGCGAAAAAACAAGAACAATGCTGACTCTGACACGCTCTATAAAACCTATACCTGATAGCCAGTTGCGAAAAAATGTTTGCACAAGGCATAAATAAATTTTAGAATCAACTAGCAAATTTTGGAAAAGTGATTATTTTCGAACCTAATTTTATGGAGGATCAGCAAAACCATGATTTTCGACTTCATCCCATATTTATTGAGTAAGGTATCTCAAAAATGTAAAAAAATAATTTTACATCAAAATATACACTCTTTCTGTTGTAAAATAATGTAAAATTCAAAATAATAACTTAAGTTAAGAAAAAACCAAGTTACAAGTTGAACCATAAAATTGTTTTTAAAAATAATGAAAGGATTTCATGGTTTAATGAATTTACATCAATTTTTTTAATGAATAAAAAAATGTTTTGATATAATCTGTTTTGGAGGAAAATTGTAATCATAATTTTTCAGCGATGCGAATTTTCGGGAACAAGAGTTCGTGGTTGCATGGTCCTGAATATATGTTTCGAGCAGATGTAAGGTAGCTTTTGGATTTACGATTTTGAAAACAAGGTATACAGAATTTCTCAAAATAATTCCAATTGTTAAAAACATAATTCGCTTGGGATGAAGAATAGAAACAAAAAACTCACTTCTATAAATATTTAAGAATTTGAATATTATAATAAGAAATATTATTTAAAATTAATAATAAATAATTTATAGAGTTATTTAAAATAAAATAACCAAATTAAAAATTATGATAAATTATGATAAATAAAATTTATAGAAAATCATTAATATTGAAATTATAATTTTAAGAATAATAAGAATTATTTGCACGTTAAAAATTCATGTCTTATAATATAATTATACTAATTATATTAATAATAATTATAAATTATCATTATTTATTGTATTAATTATTATTAAATAATAATATAATTATTGCCCTATAATTTGACATTTTGTCAAACTATTCGTGGATCGCACAGTGTTTCAGTGATCAACCAGACCCACGTAATTTTCGCTGGCCTGGATTCGACCCCAATTCGCTGGCCCAAAAAGCCCAACAAATTGAGCTGTCGTTTCGGTTCCCTGTTTCTGGGCGAAACCGTGGACGACAGCACGAAAATTCAACCCCTGACAAGACGAATTCGGTACCCCAAAATATCGAAAAACATGATCCTGCAAATCGATTTTGATAATAATGGAGTCAAGAGCTATTTTACATCGAAAGAAAACGCGTCTTATGATTTTCACATTCTGAGCTTGCCGATCATCGATTTACGCAACATGGGATCTCGAGTTTCCGAATGAGAGGAAAAAAGGGAATTAAAAAAAAGGGACGCATTTTTTATTGGCGAATGCGAGGCTCGATTTAATGTCTCGATTTGGGATTTTGATTGTGAGGTTTTGATGAAATTCGTTGTTTGTTATTTAGCGATTGTTTATTGTTATTTAAATTATTGATGTAATTAAATTTAAGAAAATAAATTAAACAAGAGACGTAAAGTTTAAATGATAATCGTAGATTTTGATATGATTTTTTATTCATTAATCAGTATCAATTTCATTGTCATTAAACTTATTGATATTATCAAATTTTTGTTATTTTGATAGTAAATAATTATACAGAAGTTATAAATTAGAAAAAATTATTTTAAAAGAGGACTGAAATTTTGGAGACTATTTTGAAATCCAATTCATAAAATAATAACTACAGATTTTGATTTAATTGGTTTTTATCAATCAGTAACTATTCATTATTGTTAAAATTATTGATATTAATAATTTAAGAAAATCAATAAATGGACGTAAAATTAAGAATAATAATCATAGATTTTGATATATGATTTGTTATTTATAATCAGTATTAATTTCATTATCATTGAACTTATTGATACTATAAAACTTTTGTTATTTTATTAGTAAATAATTATACAGGAATTATAAAATAACAAAAATTATTTTAAATAAGGACTGAAATTTTAGAGACGATTTCGAAATGAAATTCATCGAATAATAATTACAGATTTTTATTTAATTTGATATTTATTAATCAGTAATTATTCATTATTGTTAAAATTATTGATAATATTAAATTTAAGAGAATAAAATGAATAATAGTCGTAAAATTTAAAAAATAATAATAGATTTCAATATAATTTATTATTTATTCATCAGTCTTATTTTCATCATCATTGAACTTATTGATATAATCAAATTTTTGTTATTTTGATAGTAAATGATTATACAGAAATTATAAAATAAAAAAAATTATTTTACGTGAGGACTGAAATTTTTGGGACCATTTTTAAATGCGATTCATAAAATAATAACTACAGATTTTGATTTAATTGATTTATCAATCAGTAATTATTCATTATTGTTAAAATTATTTATATTTTCAAATTTTCCTTATTTTAATAGTAAAAAATGACAAAATAAAAGAAGAAATTTCTCAAAACATTTCAGACCACGACCAAAATCTCAGGGACAATTTCGAAATGCAATTCGTCGAATTAATGAGAAAAAATTTGACGCGAAAAATCAGAATTTCAAGGGATATAAATTTGAGAAACTGCACATATTGGAGCGAAAATCTTTATATTCTGCCCTTCAAGTTTTACCAGGGTTTTGAGGATATTTATTCAGTAAGAAACTTTTAATATTATCACGTTTCTTTGAAGTTTTTTGGTGAAATTTTTGTATTTTTAGATGCAAAATACCAACGACTTGGAAATCAGCTTAAAACGTTTAATTTTTCGTTCGCATTTATCGACTTGGATTTCGAGGGAAAATGTGACCACAGCGATAAACATTGCATGGTCAATTTGTTTGAAAAATATTATTCCTGCAAATGGGGAATTTAAGGATATTCTGGATCCCGTGGAGTATTCTTTTCGTGATTTTTCTCGTGAAATGGGTCGAGTGAATTTCAGTGCATTTTTCAAAAAATCTTTTGGACACGTATTTCCATGATGAAAATGGTGGAAGTAGAGAAAAAAAAAGAATATTTATTTCAAAGTTAGTCAATTTCCTCTACCTCCTAAAAAATGAACAAAACAATTTTTGAAAACATTTTTTGGACACGAATTCCAGTGATGAAAATAGTGGAAAAAAATTTTCATTGTAGTGATTTCAGAGTCACACATTTTCTAAAAAATCCCCCCCCCCCCCCAAAAAAAAACGAACAAAACCATTTTTGAAAAAATCTTTTCAACGTGAATTTCCGTGATAAAAATAGTGGAAAAAGAAAAAAAAAGAATATTCATTGTAGTGATTACAGAGACATAAATTTTACAAAAAATTTTCCCTCTCACAAAAAAATGAACAAAACAATTTTTTAAAAAATCTTTTGGGCACGAATTTCCGTGATAAAAATAGTGAAAATTATAATAAAAGAATTTTCATTTTAGTCATTAAATTTTCCAGATAATCCCCCACCCAAAAAAAAAACAAACAAAACAATTTTTGAACAAACCGTAAAAAATCGTAACTTTATTCAATAATCGAAATCACAACCAAAACACAGCAAATCCTGTGAATCATCTGTAAAAATTTACTTCTAAACCTCACAGCGAAAAAAAAACAGATCCAAAATTTCCGTGTTTTGATTCATTCGAGCTTTTCCAGATCTATTTTCCTGGATAAACCAAATTCATTCGATGCAAAAATTAATTTTAGAAAATCAAAAAACCAAGAAAATCTCCAAAGAATCGTACATTTTCTAAACCAAATATTCTATAAATTATGTCACAGTTTTTTTCTTTTCTTGAAAAAAATTAGACGTAAAAAACCGTGATATTATTTAAGGAAAGTCACTTATTAACTAAAAAAATGCCAAAAAGCAGAAAAAAATACTGAACAAAATTATTATGTCTACTTTGCAAAATTTCCACGCAAGTCATCGAATTCAACAATGACGAATCATTTCGTGATTTTATTGGAAAAAGAGTCCCGCTTTTTTCCTTAAAGAAATATTTTTTTTGAATCGGAGTTTTGTCGTTCAACGAAAAACGGAATTGTAGCTTAATTTTTTAAATTGTTGTTTAATTTTGCAAACGCAAAGGAGAAATTGAGCCCGATGGTTGCTTTTTTACCTTCCATTCGTAGAGCGCAGCGAGGGCATTATTTATTTTCTCCGTCCATTGTTCTAATTCGTCTTGATTGTCGCAGCCCAGGAAATTTCTGGAAATAATATTTACAAAATAAAAGTTAATTAATTTAAGATAGGCAAAGCTCTGACATTATTTTGATATGAAACTTTTTACGAATTTAATCATTAGTTGAATTTTAAGGATAAAAAGAAGATTTGTAATTTATTATTAAGGCAGAGCACATTATTCATGGAAAATCTTTTAATTATTGGAAAATAATTAAAAAAAGAGTTAAACTATTTGAATATCTTCGATCAATTCCGAACATTTCCGAATATAGCCGAAAATACCCGAACAATTCCGAACGTTCCCGAAAATACCCGAGAACAACCCCGAACAATTCCGAACATACCCGAATAATTCCGAACATACCCGAGAACATATATCGAATATTTCCGAACATACTCGAACACTTCCGAACATTCTCGAACAATTTCGAAAATACCTGAGAACATATATCGAATATTATCAGGATTCTTAAAATTCTTGTGATTTATTCAAATTTTCTTAACTTTTCGGGATTTCCTGAACTTTTTACATATTCCCTGCATTTTTCGGGATTCATCTACAATCAAAAAATTTCTGTAGTTGACGAGTTCTTAAAATTACTAGATTTTTCCAAAATCCTAAATTCCCTAGATTCCCAAACTTCTCAGGATTCTCAACATTTTCGGGATTCTTGAAATTCTCGTGATTTATTCTAATTTTCTGAACTTTTCAGGGTTTCCTGTATTTTTCAAGATTTTTCGACATTTTTAAAATTTCTATAGTTGAAGAGTTACCGGAATTACTAGATTTTTCAAAATCGCTGAATTCTCTAGATTCCCAAACTTCTCAAGATTTTCGGGATTCCTGAACTTCTCGCGATTACTCAAATTCCGAAATTTTCATATATTCCCTAGATTTTTCAGTTTTTTCATGATTTCCTGAGATTTTCGGGGTTCTTGAAATTCTCGTGATTTATTCAGATTTCCTGAACTTTTCGGGGTTTTCTGAATTTTAAAAAGATTCCCTGAATTTTTCGGCATTTCTCTACAATCCAAAAACTTTTATAGTTGACGAGTTATCGAAATTATTAGATTTTTCAGAATCTCTGGAATTCTCAAGATTCCCAAACTTCTCAGGATTCTCAAAATTTTCGGGATTCTTGAAATTATCGTGACTTATTCAAACTTTCTAAACTTTTCGGGGTTTCCTGTATTTTTCAAGATTTCCCGACATTTTCAAAAATTTTCTACAATCCCGAAATTTCTATAGTTAAGAGTTATCGGAATTACTAGATTTTTCAAAATCGCTGAATTCTCTAGATTCCCAAACTTCTTAAGATTTTCGGAATTCCTGAACTTCTCGTGATTACTCAAATTTTCCGAAATTTTCATACATTCCCTAGATTTTTCAGTTTTTTCATGATTTCCTGAGATTTTCGGGATTCTTGAAATTCTCGTGATTTATTCAAATTTCCTGAACTTATTGAAGATTCCCTGCATTTTTCGGGATTTATCCACAATCCTAAAATTTATATAGTTGATGAGTTATAGAAATTATTAGATTTTTCCGAAATCCTGAATTCTCAAGATTCCTAAACTTTTCAGGATTCTCAAAATTTTCGGGATTCTTGAAATTCTCGTGATTTATTCAAATTTTCCTAACTTTTCGGGGTTTCCTGTATTTTTAAAATATTCTCCGGATTTTTCAAGATTTTCCGACATTTTCAAAATTTTTCTACAATCCCAAAATTTCTGTAGTTAAAGAGTTGTTCGAATTACTAGATTTTTCAAAATCCTTGAATTCTCTTGATTCCCAAACTTCTCAAGATTTTCTTGATTTCTAAACTTCTCGTGATTACTCAAATTTTCCGAAATTTTCATATATTTCCTAGATTTTTCAGGATTTCTCAGTTTTTTCATGATTTCCCGAGATTTTCGGGATTTCATTAGTGTGGAGAAGTTTTTTTTTCACGAATCTGATTGAAACTCTCAGATTTTTTAGAAAAAAAACTTTTCTACACTAGCCAAGGGCTATATTTTATTCAATCATGTATGAAAATGCCAGTTTTGCATGACCTGAACGTGTGTAAAACTGGCCTTTTCTACATGGCGTTGAATAATAGTATATTTCTTCACTAGTGTGGAAAAGTTTTCTCTAACGAACCTGATGATTTAAAAAAATAGTCAAGGAGTGCATTTTATTTAACGATGCGTGGAAATGACAGTTTTGCATGACCTGAACGTGTGCAAAACTGGCCTTTTCCACATGGCGTTGAATAATATATTACTTCACCAGTGTAGAAAAGTTTTCTCCCACGAATCTGATGAGTTCAAAAAATACTCATGTACTATATTCTACCCAACAGCGTATAAAAATTCCACTTTAGCGTGACCTGAACGTGTGCAAAACTACCCTTTCCCACACAAAATTAAACAAAACAATTTTTCCTGCACTGTTTATAATAATGCTGCAAAAAACTTACCTTCTCACAACAAAAGCTGGCATATTGCTGCTCAGTTGCCTTGGATGCTTGGGACTGGCTGTCTCGATGAGAAGCGTTCTTCGCCTGGGGCAAATTGCCCGATCGACGTTAGAAATCTTGTCGCTGGTGCAATTCATCAGATTAATGCTCAACAAGGGCGACTTGTCGGCTTCCTGGTCCTGAGGGTAATCCCAAAACTTGAGCGTGTGCTGATCCAGGATGCACCATCTTCTGTTCCAGGTCGTGTAGCCTCCGCTTTCAGTTCCATGCGTCACAAAGCCAATTTGAGATTGTTCGATGTACATCTTGCAGATCAACGTCATGTTGAGGGAGCCCTTCGTGTATGTATCAAAATTTTCCTAAACAACACACAAAACAAAAAATTAAAAAAATTATTTCTTCAAGTTTTCGTTGTACTTCTTACCATTTTCAAAGGCCATGGAGAAGTAACATTCAAGTCATTGAGTGACAGCTCCAAACTCGCGACCAACCGAAACGAGCTCTTGAACATATTAGCCAAGTCGTAGCTCTGGTTCTTCGCGTTGTTCTTCTTCACGATCTGCACGACAGTCTTGGAAAACGGGCAAATCAATTTGCTGTGGATATCCCTTTTCCCCATTTGCGCCTTCATGTTCAAGCCGTAGACCTTCAACTCGAGCTTGAAATCCGGTGTGACGTTGGGCACGTTCATGGCTTCGGGGAAATTGATCGTCGCGGAGATCTGCGTTCTTCTCACCGACTGGCTCATTCTGATTGTCGATCCATGCCTCACGGAAATGACGAACCATTCGTTGGACTTGTCGTCTAGTGGGATTTCACGAAGATCCAGGCTCAAATTCTTCAAGGTTATTTCACCTAGACCGTGGAAATTCTGTTTGAAGTCGCTTTTCGCGAGATTATCGAACTCGGCGCGAAGGGCTTGTTTCTGGAGAATATTGGTGAGGAGAATTCGCTCGGTTTCGACGTGTTGGGAAGTGCCGATCAAGTTTTCGTTGGCGAGGCAGACTTGCAGGGCTTTGCTGGCTTGGTCTATGAGTTTCTGCTGGTTGTCATATTCGACCATGAGTTTGGACCTCCTGGCTTCTGTTTCGGGTGACCTTGGGTAATCTGGCTTCTCTTCTTGGGGTTTTTCCTTCTTTTTTGAGCTTTCCATTTTCTGCAAGGAAATTAGGAAGTTGGATCAGTTTTTTGTTGTTGCTGATTATTGTTGGTTTATTGGAAAATATTAGACACGTGTTTTTTTTGGTTGTATCTGAAAAATTGAAGGAAATATGTTGTTTTAAAAAGTTCAATCATGTGACGTCATTTGAGTGCACGGTATATCTGTGTATTAGAAATTGAAAATTCATATTCACAGTGAAAAAAAATACATATCGATTATTTATTTAAATAATATATACATATGTTTAAAAAGTTAAATTTTTTTTTTCATGAAAACTACACAATTGAAGGCAATTTTTGTATGCAGAGTTGTGCAATTTCGAATAACATTGTAATTTTTATAATATTGATATTTATTTAAACAGAAGAATAAAATCAAAAATGTTGAAGAAAAAAGGTCGAATTTAAAAGCTACAGAAATCCGAAACATTTCATTTTTTTTTTAAATTATTTTTAATTTTGAAATCGTTAAAAATTACTGACATTTTTAATGTATTTTAGATTTGAAATATAAAGATCTCTAAAAAGTTAATAAACTATTAAATTCGCAAAATTTGTTTGAGATTTTTCATTTTTTTGAAATTCAAGTTTTGAAAAATTAAAAATTGTTCAAGGATTTATGAAGTATTATAATTTTCAAAACTCGTTAAGATATCAAAAATTCTTAACATTTTAAATTACGGTTTATAAATATCTTAAAATTATGTCATTTCTAAAATTTTCCAAGTTTTCATTTTAAAACACCTTTTTAATTAAAACTTCAAAAAACCAGAATGAACAGTTCATTTATCATTTGTCAATAAGAAAAATTGAAAATTCATGAAGAACTCGAAAAATCAAATTAGAAGTTCCAAAATCCAAAAATTTCATCAAGAATTTTCCAAGTTTGTATTCTGAATTTCAAATTTATATCGCTCAATTAAAAATAGAAAAATTAAAATTGAAAATGAATTAATGAATAAAAATTAGAGAAAATTATAAACATATCAAAAATTTTAAATCTTTATAATTTATTTAGTATTTATAAAATTTCTAAAATTTTCCGAGTTTTTATTTTGATACACGTTCTAAATTAAAACTTAAAAAATCAAAATTAACAGCTCATTTATTATTTGTCAATAAGAAAAATTGATAATTCATTAAAAACTCAAAAAATTAAATTTGGAAGTTCCAAAATCCAAAAACTTCATCAAGAATTTTCCAAGTTTTTATTCTGAATTTAAAGTTCAAATAGCAATTCAAAAAAAAAAAAAAAATGAATAAAATTGATAATGAACTAATAATTAAAAATTGGAGAAAATTATAAAGTTATCAAAAATTTTAAACCTTTATAGTTTATTTATTTTTTCTAGAATTTCTAAAACTTTCTGAGTTTTTATTTTGATACACGTTCTAAATTAAAATTTTAAAAAATCAAAATCAACAGCTTATTAATAATTTGTCAAGAAAAATTGAAAATTCATCAAAAACTCGAAAAATCAAATTTGGAAGTTCTCAAATCCAAAAAATTCATCATTTCAAGAATTTTTCAAGTTTTCATTCTGAATTTAAAATTTACATAGCAATTCAAATAAAAAATAAAAATTGATATTGAATTGATAATTAAAAATTGAAGAAAATTATAAATTTATCAAAAATTATGAATCTTTATAATTTATTTATTATTTATACAATTTTCCAAGTTTTTATTTTGATACACGTTCTAAATATTAAAACTTGAGAAAATCAAAATCAACAGCTTATTAATCATTTGTCAAAAAAAATTGAAAATTCATCAAAAACTTAAAAAATCAAATTAGAAGTTCCAAAATCCTAAAATTTCATCAAGAATTTTCCAAGTTTTTATTTTGCATTTCAAATTACATCACAATTAAAAATAGAAAAATTAAAATTAAAAATGGATTAATAAATAAAAACTAGAGAAAATTATAAATTCATCAAAAATTATAAATTGATAAAAATCGAATTTGAAAGTTTTAGAAATTCAAAAACTTTTTTTTCAGTTTTCAAATTTCTTCAAGTTCCATTATTTCTAAAATTTATAAAATTTCCCAAGTTTTTTTTTTGATACACATTTTGAATTAAAACTTTAAAAAATAAAAATTAACAATTCATTCATCATTTGTCAATAAGAAAAATTGAAAATCCATCAAAAACTCAAAAAATCATATTTGGAAGTTCTAAAATGTAAAAAGTTCAAACTTTTTTTTCCGAAAATTCCATCATTACAAAATAAAAAAAATTAAAATTGAAAATGAATTAATAATTAAAAGTTGGGGAAGATTATAAAATTATCAAAAAATTTTATTTGAAAGTTTAAAAATCCAAAAATTTTCACGTTTTAAGATTTTCATAAATTCTATTATTTTAGAAATCTCAAAATTTCAAAATCGTTGAAAATCACTGATATGTTCAATGTACCTCAGATCGAAATTTAAAAGTAACTGGAAACTTTGAAAATTTCAAACTTTTTGGGAATGTTAAAAATTAAAAAATTTTCTACTTTCTCATAATACAAGATTCAAAAGATTAAAAACTTTATTAGAATTTTGGAAAAGTTTCATAATTTCTAAAATTTGCAAAACGCTCTAAAAATTCTTTACATTTTCATTAATAAAATTTCTCAAAATTCCATCATCTCCAACATTTCTGAAAATTCCCCAATTCTCAAAAACGTGTAATATTTTTTGTCTTCGAAATTCCCAAATTTTCCAATCGCACAAACTGTCCAACATTACACACATTTTTTATATTTTCGTTAAATCTTAGAAATCAATGATGATGAAAAATGAGATTCATGAGTAATTAGGGATATGTAATTTATAAAATGCATATGAATGTTAATTAAATTTAATTAACTTAAATTGGGCCTTGTAATCTATGGCCCAATTAATGAGTCCCTAATTCACAAGGCTCAAATTATTTTTGGGGCTGATAAATTGGGAATCTGAAATTTGGGACTTACTGTTGGGGCCCAAAAGTAATGTGAGCCTGATAAATTGGGAATCTGAAAATTGGGACCCATTGTTGGGGCCCAATCCAGAAGGCTCAAAAATAATGTGGTAAAATGTGGGATAAACTGGGAACCTGAAATTTAGGACCTATTGTTGGGACTCAACAATAATTTGGGCCTGATGAATTGGGAACCTGAAATTTGGGGCTCACTATTAGGGCCCAAAGTATTTTGGGCTTTGTGCAACGTTGCCGTCACATAAGGCCCAAATTTCGTTGCAGGTGCATAGCTTTTTACCCCTCTACTATACCAAAACACGGAGAAAGACGTAGTTCTACATCAGAAAACCCAGAATTACCTTCTTGAAATTCTTCGAAAACGACTGATACAGCGACTTAGGCAAATTCAGAGTGCTATTCAACCTCGATCTCTTCGAATCATTAAAAGTAGTACTCGAGTTGAACGACGTTTCCAAGTACTTGTCATCAGCAACAGTCACGTTTGCTTCACTCCCCAAAGCGTTCTCCAAGAACTTCTCCACGACCGAAGGTATGCTCCCCAAATTGTTCTCTTCACCCTCCAAATTTTGACTCTCGCTCACTGAAATCGACGACGTCGAGCTGTGAAAATCTTTCGCCGCAATGTTCTCGCTCGCGTAGATTTTCCTCATTTTCTCCGGCTTTTCCTCTTGTTCAAGGTTGATTTTCTTGGGGGCCAAAAATCTCTGCAACGACAGGCGCTTCATTTTCTTGGAGGAAGACGATAATATTGGACTGCTTGGAGGTTCCCTTTTTGCAGGGTTGTCTTCTTTTTTTTTCTTGGGAGTAGTATTGACAGCATTGGGTTTTTCTTCTTGACAGTTGGTGTCAGTATTGATAGTTTCTTCCAAGTTAATTTTCCTGGGAATCAAAGATCTTCTTGATGTAAAGAGCTTCATCTTCTCAGAGGAAGAAGATGACATTGAATTATTTAGAGGATACATTCCTGAAGTTTCATCTTCCATTTTGTTCTTGACGGGTTTTTCCTCTTTCCTGGGAATCAAAGATCTTCTTGATGCCAGGAGCTTTATCTTCTCAGAAGCGTCATCTTCCAGTTGTTTCTTCTGAAGAGTTGGAACATTGGAATTGGGTTTTTCCTCTTGGCAGCTGCTGCCAACATTGACAACTTTTTCTAGCTTCATTTTCTTGGGAACAAAAGATCTTCTTATCTTCACGAGCTTCACTTTGTCAGAGGAAGAAGATAAAACAGAAGTACTGGCAGGCTCTTTCATTCCTGAAGTTCCATCTTCCAGACCGATTTTCTTAGGAGCCAAAGATCTTCTTATCTTCATGAGCTTCACTTTGTCAGAGGAAGAGGATAAAACTGAACTACTGGGAGGCTCTTCCATTCCTGAAGTTCCATCTTCCAGATCGATTTTCTTAGGAACCAAAGATCTTCTCAATGCCAGGCGCTGAATCTTCTTAGAGGAAGAAGATAAGATCGGACTGCTAGGAGCCATTCCCAAAGCGTCATCTACATTTTCCTTTTTTTCCTTGGAAGGAGTGACGTTTAACTGCTCGTTCATGAAATTGGTGCCACTGTTCTTGCTGGAACTTTCTACTTGTTCCAATTGTCCATTGCTCCAAGTGTTGGTGTGTTTCCGGAAACTTTTGGGGCTGTCCTTGTACGAGTGGACACCTTTGAAATAGTTTCTCTCGTTTGTAGAGATGTCCATTTGGTTGTAAGTCTTGATCAAAGCGGATATTTGGAAGCTGGAGTTGGAAAATGCCTCGTCCATGGTTGACCTTGAATTTTAATTAGGAAATAGTTGAGTAATTTTGTTGATGAATTGGTGTTGATTTTTAATTTTATAGTTAGATTTTTAAAGGGCACAAATTAAGCCATGGGTTGGAATTTCAAAAATGTTTGATTAGGAGAGAAGCGAACTTGAAAAAATCAGTCAATAATTTGGGAAATCAGAATGTGCTGAGATTTTGGGAATTAAAATTTCAGGTTTGAAACTTGGAAAATAATATTTGACCCTTCAAAAGATGTTTTGCAATGAAAAATATGAAATATAATAATAATTTTATATAATTACAAAAATTACATGATTATAGAATTCTTTGTTTTAAAAATCTGAAATTTTAAATAATCTACAAATTGAAATAGTAATAAAATATAACAATAATGATTTTGAATGATTCAAAAAATTGAACAATTATAGAATTTTTTGTTTTAAAAATCTGAAATTTTGATAATCTGCAAACTGAAATAGTAATAAAATATAATACTGATTTTGAATGATTATAAAATTTTTTGCTTTACAAATCTAAATATTTTGAATAATCTAAAAGTTGAAATAATAATAAAATGTAATAATAATGATTTTGAATAATTAAAAAATTTTCAATTTTAAGAATCTAAAATTTCTCAATAAGGGAAACTTTGTGATTGAAAATATTCGACATTTCCAATTTAAAATTGTGGAGCATTTTGATCCTGTAAAAGATATTTTTGAATGAAAAATATGAAATATAATAATAGTAATTTTGAATAATTATAGAACTTCTTGATTTAAAAATCTGAAATTTTTAATAATCTACAAATTGAAATAGTAATAAAATATAATAGTGATTTTGAAGGATTATAAAATTTTTTGTTTTAAAAATCTTAATATTTTGAATAATATAAAAATTGAAATAGTAATAAGATATAATAATAATGATTTTGAATAATTATAAAATTTTTAATTGTAAGAATCAAAAATTTCTCAATAAGAGAAACTTTGTGAATCAGAATATTCGACATTTGAAATTCAAAATTGTGGAGCATTTTGATCCTGCAAAAGATGTTTTTGAATGAAAAATATGAAATATAATAATTATTATTATAATGAACAATTTGAAAATTGAAATAATAATAAAATATAATAATAATGTTAAATAATTATAACATTTTTGGTCTCAAAAATCAAAAAGTTCTCTATAAGAGAAACTTTGTGATATAAAATATTCGACATTTGAAATTCAAAATTATGGAACAATATGATAATAACAGACTATTATAATTTATAATTTTTGAGTAGAAAAATGTTCTAGTATAAATTAACTTTTTAAAATATGTTTGAGTCCATTTTAACATTTGAAAAATTAAAAAATCAGTTATGGGAAAAATATTTGGAAATCTCACGCTATACTGAAAAAAGTTCAAAATTTACTATGTATAATAGAGTTTGTATTAATAGTGCTGAGCAAACATTTTTGGTATTGTGGAATTTAACAAGCAGTCCTAAAATTAAAAAATTCTTGAAACATAAAAAATAAAAATATTAATGTAAGATATCGTTTACAATTATTTTTAAATATTCATTTTGAAGAAATCTTTTACTAACTATTTTCAATATTCTGAATAAATAATTCTGGATATTCGAATACTTTCTTTAGTTTTAATATAAATATCCAATAAATATTTGCAATAAGTGAAAAGTTATATTTTTTTATAGAAAAATTTTACATTTGGTGAAAAAAATTCAAGTAAACAAAAAAACTTGAATCTGATATAGTTATTGAAATAATTTTAATATTTTGCAATTTAATATTGTATTTTATTTTAATAATATATTATAATTAAGGTAAAAAATTTTTCATGTGTTTAATAACTTATTCGAAATTTTCGAATAAGAAAATTAATCTAATGATATTCATAATAAATTTTCAACGATAAACTGTTTTTGATATTTTTGGTTTTAATTATTATCTAGTATATTTTTTAACAAAAAAAGGGGAAATTTTTATTTCTGTAGAAAAATAAGAGAAAAATTTAAAAATGAGAAAAAAGTTTAAGTGAATTTTTTTTAAACCCTTAGTTTTATGACAAAATTACAAATACACAAAAAAACCTGAATTTGATATAATGCAATATTAAGAATGTTTAAATAATTTAAAAAATCAACGATTAATATTTTATACATTAAAACATATTTATATTTGTGAATATTTTGAAAATATGATTTTTTTTATTACTTTAAAAAGGTTGAGAAAATAAAAAACCAATTATATTTCTGTTTCAAAAAAAAGTTGTTTATGGGAGTAAAAAATTTGTTATACATTAGAAAAAAAAATATCACGTCACAATTTCTTAAAAAAGAAAAAAATTTCTCTCAATATCCACATTTTTTTTTTTTATGAATATTCCGACCAAAACCCAAAAATACGATTAAAATTTTTTACAAAACAATCGTTTGACCAAATCTAAAAAAACCAAAATTTTCGAGTCACCTGAAAAATATCGGAAAATACTAGTCATAATATAACCTTGAAATTGTCCGGTTGAACTGACCATTTTCCAACAAACAAAAATTACGAATTTGTGGAACAAAATTAAATAATTCTATCGCACTTTAAATCGCTTAGAATCTAAAATTATTACCTTTGCTGTATTTCACTGAATTGTCCTCCAACTCGCAAGAAAACACAAGAAAATAAAAAGCGGTAAAAAGAATTGAAAAGAATGGTGATTCACTTTAGGGCGGTTTAGGGCTCCTAATTTGGATGCGTAGAAAAGCCGTTTGTCTCTGTCTTTTCCCAGTCTTTTCTGATTGTGCGACAGAGACGAACTACCTTTTCTCAGTTGAGCACCCGTGACAAACGTGACAAATCGTGCCTAATTCTGTATGATTGTGCCTAATCTATGCTAACTATGGTTTAACCTGTGTACCTGTGGTCAGTGCCGTCGGTATTTTCACGGGGCCCCGTAACTTGAAAAAAAATTTAATGAAATACTTTCCTAACATTTCCGAATAATAAAAAAATATTTAAAAAATTACTGATGATGTACATAAAAGATACTGTTGTCTGGAAAATCAATTTAAATACGAAGAATTTAGTTAATTTAATTTAAATTGAATGAATTTATTTCAGAAGTTAATGAATTTGTTGAATAAAACTTGGAATTCTAGCGAGAGTGTCGAGTTCATGAAAATACAAAAATACAATATAAATCTTTAAATATTTTTACAGTTGAGATAATTTTCTGGTATTTTTACACGGATTTCTTTACAAGACTTTTAGCATTAAAAAATTTGGAAAAATTGTTCTCATATCACTGTAAATATTTTTGGTATTTATAAAATTTGGTGAGGTTTTGTAGTTTTTTCAGAGACCTCTAAAAATTTTCAAAATTCTGATTTCTAGAAACTGATGCTCTCGATTCTTGTGTTTTTGAGTATTTATCGTATTTAGATAGATTTTTCTGAGAGCAGTATTTTCACAAACTTGTAGTATTTCATAGATTTCGAGTACTTGTAGTATTTTACAAATTTTTCTATATTTTCAGTTAGGAGAATTTTCTGGAATTTTTACGGATTTATTTATTACAGATTTTTAGCATTGAAGATTTTAAAGATTTACAGTAATTTACAAGTTTCGTGAAAAAATTGTACTTACACAGAATTTAAATATTTTTGGTATTTTTAAAATTTGGTTTCAGAGACGTATGAAGGTTTTCAAAATTTTTATCGATTTCTAGAAACTGAGTTGGATTTCCAATCGGATTTTCAATTAGAGAAATGGTCAGTTTTCCAATTGGATTTCCACTTCTGAATCCAATTGAATTTCCACTTGAAAATCCAAGTAGATTTTTAGCTGAAAATTCAAGACCATAAACTAATTACAGGAAAGTTGGGTATAAAATTCAAAAGTTTGCACAAAAATTACAGAACGATGAATGAATTCATCCATTTCTAAACATATGAAGGACGGAAAAACTAAGGGGGGTAAGCACCATTTCCAAAATTTTACAGAGCGACGAAAAAACGTTCGCAATACGTTGTATGCAGCACCAAAGAGTCGCTGATTTTTTTTTACGTAGATCTAGTCTAGATCTATGCCTTTTGTGAATTTTATCCCATTCCATAAAAAAATCTAGGCGCTAAGATGATTCAAAGACTAGGACGGGGGTAACTCCAGGGCAGCGGAACAACTAAAAGGGGTAACTCCATCCTTTTTTTTTCTTTTTATCGTTTAGCGTGTCCGGCTTTCGCGCCGCTCGACTTTCTTGTTCCCCATACTATGTCAATAATCTACAGAATAAGGTGAATTATGGCTCGATTTACTCGTACAGGTACATAGAAAAAC
>JAPYZL010165255.1:0-14879 GCA_030522825.1 Platygaster orseoliae
TATAAATCATCACTCGCAATTTTTCCCGGAGCAACGTTTGATTTCACTGAAAAAAATTTTTGCCACAAATGTGACATTACATTTTTGAGACCCCCCCCCGTCTGCCACAAACTGTCACAAATGGGCTGACCCCTCCCCCCCCCCTAAGGCTGTGACATCATTTATGGAAGCTCCCTAATAGGATATTACATCTCAAATTAAGTGTATCGAAAATTACAAAAGTCGCGAAATTCGAAAAAATGAAAAATCTTATTTTTATTACTGTATATTTCAAAATAAAAAATCAACTAATCCCGTAAGTAACAATTACATAACTTTTCAAAAATGCAGTAGCCTAAAAATAAAAACTCTACGATCCAGAACTATTTATCCAATAATAAAAACAAATTTCTCATTTCCCTTAATTTCTCTTTTTTATTCTTAATTTCTCCTCAGTTATTATCAAAATTTCATTTAAAATTCAAAATTTTTTTTAGACGATTTATTGAAATTTCACCGCTAGGAAACTTTTCAATTTTTTGGAACGCGATTTTTTTTTTTAATTAGACCTTTAACTACAAAACGTATGAATGTTTTTGAAAAAATTTTCATTAGTGTGCCCGTTGCATTATTGCGAAAAAAAAACTAGATCAATTATTCACATGATTTTGAAAATTTTATTACAGTGAAAAAAATTTTTTAACCTCTTTTTTCAATCTATAGTTGTGTGATTATCATTCCACTTCAATTCAGCACTTTACTAATCATGACAAAATTTTCATTAATTTTTAAAACCCTAAAAAAAGGAATGAAACAAATTTTTTTTTTCAAGTTCTCCATCTTCAAAATTGATCCAATAAAAATCTATAAGGAAGTCGATAACCATACTACTGTAGATTGAAATATCATGTGAATCATCAACTAAGACTTTTTTTTACATCGAATACACTAATGATAATTTTTTCTAAAATATAAAAATATTTCGTATTTAAAGACATGTTCATAAAATTTATAACATTAACAAATCACACAAAGATTTTTTTTTTTTAATTTACCAAAAATAATGTAAAACCTTGAAAAAACAAATTCGGCGAAGCTTCTAATAAGGAATTTCCTTAACATTTTTATATACAATAGTGATTTTTATTCTTATAAGAAATGGCGAAATTCTTATAACAATTAGAAATTTCTAATAAGAATTCTATTACTTTCAAGGTCGACCTTGAAAAATTAAAATAGGAATAAAACTTTTAGTAAAAACCAGTGACATTTTTATAACAAATTTCAAATTTTTTATAAGAAAATTCTTAAGCCTCTTATACATTTCTTATGAACTGGATATTTTATACTAAAAAATTGTTCATAAACATTTCTACACGAAATCAAATTATACAAAAAAGTTTCCATTATTTTTGTATAATGAAATGAAATGATTAACCATCATTGATGGTAAATCTCAGAAAAAAAATTCTCGGGCGATTTTTCAACGTTGTAAACTTTATTCACGTGTTAAAGACCTGCAAAAAAAACTAAAAAGTTTTTTATGACAAAATTCCCCAAAATTTCCGCCACTAAAAGTATCTTCTAAAAACCACGATTTAATTCTAGAAAAAAAATCCCCCCTTCCCCAAAAAAGACATCGAAATATCTCAGATCCGGAATCTGTTGACAATCGCGCGGAAGGCGATACACTCGAGTAATCGCAGCGCCCACGAAAATATTGCACCTCGTGGCTCAGGGCCGAGCACTGGGACGATAGACAAAACTTTGCCGTGCCTGCGGCGTGGTCAGTGGACCTCGTCTCCTACGAGAGACGCCTACTCGCGTGGTGATTATTGCGATTCACATTGCTTCCGAATTGATGAACAAACCTCAACTCGGAACTGCGCGTCACGCACACCCATTCCTCTCGTACTCCCCCCCCCACCTTCTGAACACCCCTCCCCCCCAACCCCACAGATAAACCACGGATTTGAGTTGCTGCTCGCTTTTGTTGCGCAAAAGGCCGTGATTGCGGCCTGAAAGTGCAGGAAACAACTCGGCTACGAAACAAATTCATTACCAACGACAGAGGCAAGACACTTATTGATCAGCGTATGCCGCTCATTACCTATTTACGTAACCCGCGGTATGCGCACGGTCGCGGAGATGCGGTAACGTGGTCTTTTGTCCGCTTCTCGAGATGCGTTTCATGTTGTTTTTTTCGGGATTTTGTCGGCTTTGAATGTTGAGTAGGAGTGATCATGTTTTTTGATAATGAGTTACTTTGACCGATATTATGATTCAATTTTAAAAAGTTGAATTTCTATTTTTTTCAAGTTAGTTAATGCATTGAGAGGGCAATCTAGTAATTTTTGATAGAAAATATATGAAGTAATGTAGGAAGTTTTACTATGTGCAGTATTATTCGTATTGTAGTCATTTCAATTATTTATATTTATGAAAAAATGTAAAAATTATGATTATGTTAGGTTATTCTACATATCTTGTATATTGAGAATTGTTATTTATTGCAGTAAAAAATACAATATGTTGATTTTTTTTATTATAAATGTATCAATTTACGAGTGCGATATTTGACAGTTTGCCATACTGTATGGCAAAAATAAATATATTTATAGAATGTATGCAAAATAAAAATAATATTGTGGATCTTACTAGAACACAGTAATTTTTCCAATATTTATAGTACTAATTACTAAGTTTTTTTTTCAGTGTGTTAAAAATAGTCAACTTTCACTATTTGAGTAGTTATTTTTCAACAAACTAAGATTACTATAAAATTCAAGATATACATGAAAAAACAGATGAACGTTATAATAAATATTTGAAAGAAATATGATTATGAACATGGTTTTTTAAATAAATTATCATTTTTTGGGACTCTATTTATATGTAGAAGGTTAATTTATAATTATTTTTAGTATATTTCTTCATTGATTTGAATAAATACATTCTTGAATAAAAATGATTTTCCGACTGAAACACCTTATACATATCATATGCAGATATTTATTTAAACGATTGAAACTCGTATTAGAAATTTTACAATCATTTTTTGATGCTTTTTTATGAATTTGAGAAATTTGGAAAAATGAAGAGAATATGATAAAATGTTGAAAATTGGCAATAATCGCATAAAATTAGAAAATTTTACGAATATTTTTTTATGCTATTCTTGAAATTTTTGAAATTTGAAGAAATGGAGGGAATATGATAAACTTTTGGAAATTGCCAATAATCGCATAAAATAAAAAATTTAACGAACCTTTTTTAATACTTCTTCTGAAATTTGGAAAATTTGTAAAAATGAAGGGAATATAACAAAATGTTGGAAACTGTGAAAAATCGCATGAAATTAATAATCATACAAAGATTTTTTTATTCTATGTTTGAAATTTTGAATATATTGAGAAATGAAAGGAATATAAAAAAAATTTGACAATTTCCAATAGTCGCATAAAATTAGTTGATTTCTTCGACTGCTGGAATAGTAAAATATTGATGATTACGATAAATCATTGTAGCTTTGACTACTGCAATAATAATTTATAAAGAGAATGATTGTTTAAAATAAAAAATTTGGTTATTCATATTACTCAATCTCGTAATACTACACGGAAAAAATTTTATGGCAAAAATTACCAAAGATTCAGGATTCGCTGGACAATGGTGAAATTTTGTGATTTTTTCCAAAAAATATAGTAATTTTTACCACATTTTGGGCAAGAAATCCTAAAAAATGGTAGAAATTACTATACTTTTTGAGAAAAAGTTACAAAATTTCACCATTGTCCAGCGATTCCTGAATTGTTTGGTAATTTTTGCCAAAAAACTTTTTCCGTGTGAATTAGTTAAAAACAGACTTAAATAATAGGTTATTCTTTTTTAAAAAAAATTAATATACCATTTTTTTTCAGTCAAGTACTATTTGCAAAGTTAAGCAAATTAATTTTCGCTACGTGATTTTACTATCCCCTAAGTCATAATTTTTTATTATCGAATCTTCCATGGATCCTACATAAAGAAACTGAAGTGTGTATATATATATAATTGAATTTGAACTATTTTAATTACAAGGAATTGACTTCTTTCTGTAGTTAATGTTTTTCAACCTTTTTTTGAAAAACTTGAATTATTTTGAGTATTTTTCTTTCTTCGAAAATCATATATTATTTTCGGTTCCTTTTTTGTTGCAAAAAAACCATCAACACCTCTAGCATGATCTTCAAACTTGAATCTTTTGCCTTAAAATACAATTAATTTTTTTTTCTATTGATTCAGAAAAACATTATTTAAAACTGAAAGGGAATACACAAACTCTTTTTTTCAAATTTAATGGAAAATCTGAGGAATTCAGGAAAATATCAGAATGGATGAGAATATTTTTCATTTTCCCTAAAGAAAACAATATTCATATCAATTACACATCCTTGTACATCTCGATTTCGATTACAAAAAATAACTTCTAGAAATTAATAACTGAAAAAGTACCAGACTAACGAAAGATTGTTAAATCATCAAGCAGTGCTGATGATGATGTGAAAACGGTGTTTTCTCGAGTAAAAAAAAAGTGAGGCTGCGAACGAAACTGCTCCACGGCCGCAGCGGCGGAATAGGTTTGGGAAGGGGTAACTTAAGACGAGTCTAAGTGAGTCTTCCGGCCAGCGGTTGATGATAGCCCTGAGAACTGACCCGACCTCCGGATACATGCTACGAATATGCGTAACGCATATGCATGTGACGTTTATTTGCACAGTGCAATGCGCGGAAACGATTACGCTTTATTTTGTCACGCAGCATCCTTTCTTTCGAGTATACAAGCTTCTGTCTTTCAGAAAAGTCTCATTAAATCCCAAAAAATTATACTAATGAATAATGAAAATACAAATATTTTAAAAAGTGCATCACAATAATAATAATAATAATAATAATAATAATAATTATTATTATTATTATAAAAATGAAATAATAGATGGAAATAAAATAAATGAACTTATTGAAATCTAAAAAAAATAACACATGGTTTTATGTGAGTTGTAAGAGTCCAAAAAAATTCAGAATTTTTTTCGTGAGTCCGAAATAACAGTAATCCTGGCCCTAGGAGAATTTTTTTTCAAATTATAATGATTATTTATTATAAATAAATAACGTGGGAAAATAATAAGAATGATGATAGAAATGAAATTATCAATAAAAATAAGCGAAAATCATAAGGAATGAATTTACTAAAATCTGATAGACATACCAAACGTTACAATGTAAGTTATCAAACTCAGGCAAAATCAAATAAATTTTATTTCTTAATTTTAAAGTAACAACAATCATGGCTTCAGAAAAATATTTTCCTAATCATTATTATAATTATTTCTTATCAAAAAGAGATAATTCAGAAAAATAACAAGAAATGTGATTTTAGTTTAATTAGGCAATTATTTAATCAACATTAAAAAAAAAGTAACGAAAACATTAGAAAAAAAAAAAAAAATGGGATTTTCTTCAGACATTATCACGAAAATTTCTTAAAAAGCTCCATTATTTCTTTCCCACTAAAAAATTCTTCTTCAAACTCGTCTTTCACGTTTTCTCAAATTAACCTTTGGCAGTCGGAGCGAACGCAAGTGGAATTAAGAGGCCAATAAACAACATCTTTCCCGACTTTTTTTTCATACCATTTTTTCCCCTACGACGAGGATCGATAAAAATGAACGCGAAAAATGTACCTCAGGTGAAATGTAAAAAAAGAAAAAATAAATAAAATCGCGTACAAGACATAAAACTGCGCATAAAGGAGGAGTAAAAAAGCTCGAAAGCGCAATAAAGCCAGTGTAAATTACGAAGAAAATTTTTCACGTTCGTTTTATGGTAACGAAAAGAAGCGACAGGGCGTGGAAACTTTGATTTTCTGCGACTGCGGAAAACTTTTTTATTACTGTCTACTAGCTTTACCAGTTTTTTTCCCAAGTGAAACTTCTTTAGATTTCATAACTGTCGTATTATACGTATGCGAAAGTGATGGAGTTGTTGGAGAAAATAATTTTTGGGAGGAGTTTTTTGGAAAAATATATGTTTCATTCGGGATTTTGTGATTTTTCATTGTTGAAGATCTGTTTGTGGAAGTATGATTTCTCATTTTTTTAAATTATGGTTCGAGTTACACATTTTTTATATAGATATATAATGTAATGGAATTCGATTCTTGTGATTTTTCAATCCAAAAGATTGATATTTTAAAAAAAATTACTTCTTATGTTTTTCATGTTAATTTTTTGTATATTCATGTACATTAATGTACTTTTTGACATTTCGATGAATTTCTATATTTTCTTGGAACTCGATGCAATAAAAAATAATAGGTGTAGGAATTTTGAATACATTTATAGACTTTTAAAAAAATGACATCCATATTTTGCCTATTTTATGAATGCTTAGAATTTTTGTATTGTATGTTATTTATCGAATTGTCCTGTATTTCTTAGTATTTTTTCTAGATTTCTGGTATCAAGTATTTATAGTTTTTAGAAAGTCAATAATCATAATTATGTTAATTAATTTTCTAGACAATAATATCTTCTGTATAGACTTTCACTAGTTTTTTCGTTCGTTTCGTTTGATTTTTCGAGTTATTTACAATAATAATTATAAATTGAGAAACCTTTAGAATATGTCTTATATCGGAAAATAAAAATACTTCAATAAGATGAATTTATTTCAATAACTTTATTCATGAAAAAATTATTAATTTAATTTTTTCTTCGGGTTCCTGAAATACGTCATGAAATAGATAAAAGTAACTTTTTTTTCACGAAAAAATTATAAAAATGAATACCCCGTTATTGTATTTTTATTTTCTGAGATCAAACATATTCTCCGAATTTTTCAATTTATGTGTACTACTTCAAGTAATTAGAAAAATCTAACTAAACTTTCAAAATCCTTTTTTAAAACTTATACAGCATTTTTTTCTTCTTTTAACATGTAATCATTATTAATTAAAGAATGAATAATAATAGTAAATATATTATTAAATGATTAAAATATAATTGATTGAATAAGTGATTAGAAATATAATAAATATTTTTTGATTGAACACACGATTAAAAATAAAATATATGATTAAAAATGATAAAATTTGATGAAATGTGATTGAACAATAAAAAAAAAAATAAAATGAATAAATAATCAATAACAACATAAATAATGAAAAAAAAATCAATAAAGTCAGATTCTGCCAGAACTGAGCACTAAATCATATACTCATAAAGTTAACAATTTTTTAAAAATTACACGAGAATTTTTTCATGAGATTAAGTATCAATGATTTAAAACCTCAAAATAGCGAATTCAGCAAAGCCCCTAAAAATCGTCTACAAAAAAATTCATTAAATCATCGACGATGAAATTCGTTCAAAAAAAGGTCGAACTTTTAAGATTCTTATAATAAAAACTTTTTTTTGTCCTGTAGAAATGTTTATGAAAAATTTTTTTTATGAAAATTCCAGTTTATAACAAATGTACGAGGTTTGAATATTTTCTTTGAAAAAATTTGTAAGTTTTTATGAAAGACTCACTGGTTTTTATACAAATTTTTTATCTTATTAGAATTTTGTAAGGTCGACTCTATAAGAAATAGAATTTTTATAAGATTTATTATTTATTATTTATTATTCAGAAAATTTGTTTTTTCAAGGTTTTGCATTATTTTTGGTATCTTTTTATTTATTTTTTTTTTAAATGTGCGATTGAGTGTTAATTTGATTTTTTCAATGGAATATTGAAAAAATTGAGTACATTGAAAATGACGGAGAATTGTAGTGAGTTGGAAAATTTTTGTGGGATTATGGATTTAGCATTAAAATTGAGAAGTTTTGAGAATTTTGTGGATTGTGAAAAACCTTGAGAAATTAAAAAAAATTTGTTGAGTTCCAGAAATTTATTGTAGATTTCGCAGGATATGTTAATTATTTTTGGTATTTCCAAATGTGATTGAAACCAAGGTTTTGCGTTGTTTTAGTAAACGTCATATATTAATTATTATTTTAAAAAATGAATATTTCTTTGAAATGGACATAGAAGTGTAAATTTTTTTTTTAATGAAATCTCGAAAAACTTGAGAACATTGAAAATGACGGAAAATTGTAATGACTTAAAAAAATTTTTGTAAAATTTTAAAGTGATGAATAGTTTATGTCACGATAGTAAAGATGATACAATTTTGCATCATCTTTAAGCAAAAAATTGTCGTGTGATTCGTCAACGTTGTACACTTTATGAACACCTAAATCATCCTATCCGAAACACTCTAAGAGTGAAATCGCAGTTCATTTCCATGAGGTGGACAGCGATGACGTTTAGGCTCTTTTTGGGTGTTGGGGCATCAGCGTTGCAAGTGAGCTCTGACTCGGCGCTCGCTAATGCAGTCCATCGTGCTTAGCAGTACGTTATTAGCCCTTGTAAATCAATTAATGCATCATTTCCGGATGTTGTCGGGGCAATGATGCACTGCGGGACGTGCTGAACCATGTTCCGCACCTTTCGCGACTGTGCGCCCACTCAAGCCCGACACCGGGCATCCTGAATTGTGCCGGCAAACAGAAAAGAGTCGATACTCGCCGTGCTCGCAGATACGTGATTGCGACAAAACAACGGACATCCGGATGGCGCACAGTCGCACAGGTATCGGTAGTTTCCCTGCCCCCTATTTTTTTTCTTTCACTCTTCCTTATTTCCCTTCACTTGCCCTTGTTACTGTTAGGGCTTCGCAGGTAGATTGTTTCCGGAACTCTGCGTTTTCTTGGTCATTTGGTTCCGTGATTGAAATCAGTTTTGGAATTTTTTTTTTTTTGGAAATGTGCGTTTAGGTGTTGATATGATTTTTTAATGGAATGTTGAGAAAATCGAGAATTTTGTGGATTGTGAAAAATCTTGAGAAATTCAAGAAAATTTGTTGAGTTTCATTAATTTTTTGTAGATTTCACAGGATGTGTTATTTTTTTTGATAAGGATTTGAATAATTTGAAAGGTTTTGAAATGATATATGAAACTTAGGTTGCTTGGTGAAATTTGTTAGAACTTAAAATTTGAAGTATTTTGGAAGACATTTTTAATTCGAAAATGGCAGAAAAATCCGAATTGTAAAAAACGTCAGATATTATTAATTATTTTTAAAAATGAATATTTCTTCGAAATTGGCATGAATGTGTTTATTCGTTTTTTTTTTATAAAATCCCGGACAACTTTTATGAGTTTGACAAATTTTTGTGGAATTATAAAGTGATGAATAGTTTTTATCATGTTCGAAATTTAAAAATATTGGAAATTTTCAGGATAGTGAAAAGTTTTAAGAAATTCAAATAATTTGGAGAATTTCGGAAATAATTTATAAATTTCGCAGATTGTTTCTTACACTATTAAATGCAGAGAATTTTTATTATTCTTTGAAATATGTATTATGACGTTGCTTTCCTTTTTTTAAAAATAATCTAATTAATTTGAAAGGTATGGATAAATCACAGAAAATTTTGGTTGTTCTGTAAAATTTGTTAAAAATTTAAGTTTTGAGTATTTTGTAAGATATTTTTTATTTGGAAATTGCAGAAAAATCCAAATCGTTAAGAACGTCAGACATAAGTATTTATTGTGAAAAATGAATATTTCTTCGAAATGGGAATAAAAGTGGTTCATTCGTTTTTTTATAAAATCGCGAAAAACTTGAAAACATTGTAAATGACGGAAAATTTGAATGACCTTGACAAACTTTTGTGAAATTCTAAAGTGATAGATATTTTTTGTCATATTCGAAATTGAATAATATTGGAAATTTTGGAAATAGTAAAAAAACTTGAAAAATTCAAACAATTTGTAAAATTTTAAAAATCATTAAGGAATTCTTCAAATTGTTTCTTGCACTGTTAAATGCAGAGAATTTTCATTTTTCTTCGATTATGACAATGCTTTTCTTCTTTAAAAAATAATATAAATAGTTCAAAAGGTATGGAAAAATCATAGAAAATTTTGGTTGCTCGGTGGAGTTTGATAAAACTTCAAGTTTTGAGTAATTTGTAAGACATTTTTAATTCAAAAATTGCGGAAAAATCCAAATTGTTAAAAACGTCACATATTAGTAGCTATCCTGAAAATTATTCTGAAAGTTAAATTTTTTCAAAATATATATTTTATAAAATACCCATAATTTTGAGAACGCAGAAAACTACGAAAAACTAACGAGTTTGAAAAATTTTTGTGATATTCTAAAGTGATAGATAGTTTGAATTATGTTTTTGAAATTTTTAAATCTTTTAAAATTTGTAGAAATTTAGAAATTGTTGGCAAGTTTTTCAGATTGTGTTAATTTCCATATTTCTTCAAAATATTTATTACGATGTTACTTTACTTTTTTTGGTGAGAATCTGAATAACTTGAAAGTTAGGGAAAAATTACAGAAAATCTCGGAAGGTTTTTGAAATTTGATAAAACTTCAAGTTTTGTGTAACTTATGTAATTATCAAAAACTTCAGAGATTAATCACTATTTTGAAAAATTCCTAAACAGTGTTAAATTTTGCGTTTCTTCCAAATATGCATGATAAATTTTTTTTGTCAAATACTTCAAGTAACTTTCAAAGTATGAAAAATTACAAAAACTTTGACTTAACAAATCTCAATCACATTCAGAAAATTTCCCATAATTTGTGTCGCACTTAGAAATTCTAAAGTTTTGCAAAAAAACATTTCAAATCTGATAAACTGTTCATAGATCTAAAAATTCGAGAATCTTGTAGATCGTGCAAAATTCAAAAAACTCGTGATTACAAATCAAAAATCCAACGTTTTCCTGATTATGATAAAAAGGGTTTTCAAAAGTCTTCAATCACAATGAAATACAATATTCCTCAAGAATGTCTATTTTAATAACATTCATTTTCTCCACCATCGGACGTGCATTCATCGGCGCGGATGGAAGGATAAATAGTGCAGTAGATATTTAATGCACAAAGTAAGAAGTTTACTGACTTGCGACGATCGTTCTACTGTTCCTAATACATTATTTACTGCCTAATGTCCGAGTGTAACACGCGATGACTCGCTATAAATATGAATACCCAGATCTAGAGAATGTCTAGACTACGTATCCTCATCAAAATCTATAATCATCTTCGCATACTTGAATTTTTCATCGACTTTATACTAAAAGTGAATGAAAATAGGCACACAAACATATATGCACATTAAAAAATTGAGAAAACGTTATGATAAAAAAAAAACATACACAAATTTTTGACCTAGAAGACGTTGCAATTTACAAGACATGGGTGATTGTGAAATAATCGATGTTTGAAAGAGTGAAGGGAAAAAGGGTTTCTCATTTAAATGTAAAATCAAAGCCAAGATCGAACAAATTGAAGAACGACTATGGAAAGCTGTGACGGACGAGTGCATGGATTTTTTTTCGCCTCCCTCGTGAAAGGATTGAGCGTCCCTTGCAAGGTGGATGTGCCGGGTACACTTAAGATATTCCTTCGCGTTCTCGAGGCGGGGATTGAAAAGCTCAAGTACAGACGTCTGCGAGGGGCCGCTCGCGGATCCTCGAGCTCTTCTCAACCACGTTCTTCTCGTGAAGAAAAAGACTCGGATCACAAGCGACCATCAACGCAAACCTTATTCTTACGCCATTTTACCACGAGGTGCACTACAGGGGCGTAGGCAAAAAAGGGTTTTCGGGGTTTCAGGATTTTACAGGAATTTAGGAAGAATTATTTATTAGCTCGTGTAGCAATTGAACACAAAAATTAGAAATCAGTTATGAAAAATGAAAAAATCAATATCAATAAGCACATTTTATGAAAAGTTGATTTTTTGACATTTTGATAGTTTCATGTAAGTTGTTAAAAGTTGAACAGAAAATGAAAAAAAAATTGAGAATTTTAATTACGAATGCATTGAAAAAATATTTTTGCATTCAAATGTATTAAAAATAAAATTTACACAAACAACACAAAAATTAGAAATCAATCATAAATTATTTACAAATTTCAAAAAATCATTATTAAAAAAATAATATTATGAAAAATGGATTTTTTTAAATTTCAATAGTTTCATGTAAATTGTTAAAAGTTGAATAGAATTTCAATAAAATTTGAAAATTCTAATTACGAATGCATTGAAAAACAAATGTTTGCATAGAAATGTATTGAAAATAAAATTTACACAAAAAACACAAAAATTAGGAATCGATCATAAAAAAATTAGAATAGAAATTTGAAAAAACCAAAATCAAGAAGAGAATATTATAAAAAATGGATTTTTCGAAAGTTTGAAAGTTTCATGTAGTTTGTTAAAAGTTCAACAGATTTTTTTAAAAAATTTGAGAGTTTTAATAACAAATGCATTGAAAAAATAAAGTTTGCATTGAAATACATTGAAAACAAAATTGACACAAAAAACATAAAAATTAGAAATCAATCATACAAAAATAAAAATAGAAATTTGAAAAAATCATTATCAAAAGGAGAATATTATTAAAAATGGATTTTTTGAAATTTTGATAGTTTGATGTAAGTTGTTAAAATTTGAACAGAACTTGAAAAAAATTTGAAAATTTTAATTACAAATGCATTGAAAAAAATTTTTGCATTGAAATGCATTGAAAATAAAATTTACACAAAAAACACAAAATTTATGAATCAATCATACAAAAATGAAAATCGAAATTCCAAAAAAATCATTATCAAAAGGATAATATTATGAAAAGTGGATTTTTTAAAATTTTGATAGTTTCATGTAAGTTGTTGGAAGTTAAACAGAATTTGAAAAAAAAAATTTGAGAATTTCAATTACGAGTGCGTTGAAGAAAACTTTATGCATTGAAATGCATTGACAACAAAATTTACACAAGAAACACAATAATTAGAAATCAATCATAAAAAAATGAAAATAGAAATTTGAAAAACTTTTTATCTACGAGCGAATACTAAGAAAATCGGATTTTTTGAAATTTTGATATTTTCATGTAATTTGTTAAAAGTTAAACAGAATTAAAAACAATTTGAGAATTTTAATTACGAATGCATTGAAAAAAATTTTTTTCGGAATTTTCTTTTTGACTGACATCACATTTGTTTGTCTGAAATTAAAATATATTTAAGTGAACCGAATTGATTTTCCAGTGTGATTGGATTGATAAGTGTAAAAATGAAAAATTAAATGAAATATAAAAATTTTAAGTGAGTGAAAGAGCTGAAAATCTAAAAAACTTCAAATCCTGGACTATTGAATTCTTGAAATCTACATAAAAATATACATGAAAGTATAGGAAAATTTTTTGAAACATACAAACACTGAAGAAAGACTATAATTAATGAAAATCTTATAAAGAACCGTTTTCTGAAAAATTCAGATCTCTTTAATTTTGGATTCTAGAGTATAAATTTTTGAAAACGTGTTGAGCGATTTCAGAAAATACTGACTATCTGAATAATGTAGGGGAATGCCTCTAAATCTTGTAAACACTAAAAAAATTCGAGTATACAAGAAATTTATAGCATACTGAAAATTTTACGAAGTTTTTACTATAGAAATTCTTATAACAATCTTTAAAAATATTAATATTTCATGGAAATACTAGCAATTGCTCCATAATTTCAGTATTGTTTAAAAAATTCAGATAGCACTACAAATTTATTTATATTCGATAAAATGGTGAACATTTAGATTCAATATAATTATTTATGATGTTTTTTAAAATTATTATCAATAATATTATTCATATTCGATGCAATTTTAAACATTAGGATAATAAAAAAATATATTGTGTTTATATTGTTCGAAGGAATTTTTTATAAATAATTAATAAAAAAGTAACATTATTCGAAATCTCAATATATATGTCAGTCAAATTAACTTTAGTGGTGAAAATTGTGTATAACAGATTTCCATTACATTCTATTTTTTTAGTAATTTTTAAATTCAGGGAATTTCATTCATCAATTAATTCTGTATATTTGCAGTTACTTTACAGATTTCTAGTATAATTAAAACTGTATAAATCCTAACAATAAATTTGTAGCCAAAAAGATTTGTTGGGGTAACTAAAAAATAAGTGATTCCTGCTGTAAAAATTATTCATTCTGTTGTGAATAATCAACTTATATTTTTGCTGTTACAGCTGATCCTTTTTTTTTCCATGTAAATTTTCGAAAAACCCCCGCCAAAAATATTTTCTGCCCACGCTCCTGAAGTCGCAAAAGTACCTACTCATCGAGATTATATACATACGTCGAGATCATCGTCTCCTCGAGCTTTCGAGCGTTTTATCGTCCTTTTTCGCCTCTTCCACATGTTGACTGTTGCTTTTCTTCACCAAAGTACTTAACTCCACCAAAATGAAACACAGATTTTCGTGCCATCTTCAAGAAACTTTACTCTTATTCACATTTAACATACTCAAAAAGTGTCCTTTTTTTTCGTTACTTTTGTAATACACTGATAGAAACATCTAGTACTTTTTACTAAAAAATATATTATTATTATATTAGCCATAAATAAATTTATAGCTAAATGTACCTACTACAATATTAAAAAAATATTGTAGATTTCCGTAGGATCTAGTAATTTTTCCAACATTTATAGTACAAATTACTAAGTCTCTTTCTCAGTGCACAATGGGCTTCTATTTCCACGTTTTCTTATTCAAATTCGAAAAGTCCAGCGACCTCCATTACCGCGAATAAAAACAAACAACGAGAGCCAAGAATGAAAACTACTCGTACGCCTTAGAAAGGGTTACAAAGTACCAAAGCGAAACTAAAAATTATTTTTCATCACTCTAACCTCAAAACTGGCATTTGGACGTGACTTTGAGGCTATTGTGATGAAAAATACAGTTCGCACTCGTGAGATATC
>JAPYZL010165267.1:0-10630 GCA_030522825.1 Platygaster orseoliae
TGCCTTAGAGTTGATTCTACTTCAAGCCAAAGCTGAATCGGCTAAGTCCTGTTTACAACGTCGCTGAAGTTGAGCCAGCGACCTCTTAAAGCAAAGCCTTCATCAAATAACAGGTTTTTATTGGTACGCTGAATTAACCTTAGGACGAGCAGGAACTGTCACAAAAAGAGCTGATTGGAGCACCCATTTCTCTCAGTGTACCGGATATACCTATATGTATCCCCGTGCCGCAATCTTGTTGACGCACACATATAGGTAAGGTTAGGTCGTTCGTGCCGCGCACGGCGGCGCCGCCTGGTGGCCGCGGTCGGCATAAAAAGTCAACGGAAAGGAAATTGCAGGGGGCTGTTTAAAATCACTTGACGGTTAAATGCCCACTCAGTGTGACTTCTGTCAATTTGGATTATTGATTGTTGTTTATTTATAGTGTTGACTGAATACGATCAATCGTACGGTTAAAAAATGTTTTAAATGATCGAAGGTTTTCAAGTTAATAGTAATTATAAAGATAGCTGCAATGGTAGCCGTCAACTGATTAATGCTTTAGGTCTTGAGTACATGAATTTTCATTTTGAGAAGAAATCCTTTGGAACTCATAAGTTCAACATGTTAGTACCACATACATATTAGGGTGGTCGTTAAAATGGCTTTGGTGGAATTTCGACCGTGCCGCCCTCTGAATCGGTTCAAAATAATTAAAAAACATTACCTAATTCTTTTTAGATTTTTTTTCCAATATTAACCCGCGCCTGTAAAACCGTCGTTTTTCCCCTTTGAATAACATGAGTTTTCATCTTTAATGCAGTCTTTTTTTTTTGTCAAGTACCCCATGCACTGAAAAATAAGTTTGACGTGGTAAATGATATTGGATGAATAAAGCTACGAAAAAAATTTCAGACCAGTACGTGAATTCCTTGTATGTTGTCTGTTACATAAAAAACGAGAAATTAGTCCAAATAATCTATTTTCTCGTAGAATATATGTTTTTCTTCAATCAGTTCATAAAATATTAGTTATTATATACACCTGCACACTCACATCGCTCGTGTTCAACTGTGCACTCGTTGGAATTATCCTTTTTCTCCTTTGTAGCAAAAATATCTATTTTTCAAACATCAATAAAAATTTCGATTGCATCATGATGTAACCCTCGTCTTCAACTCAGGTTACAACTTTTGCGCTTATGTAACAAATTTTTCCATCATGCTGTTATTTTTCTGCCTATGGACGTAAAAACTAAATATTTTTAATCGTCCTTATCCGAAATATTTCGATTTTGAAACTATGTTGACTTATTTCTTGTTTTGTATGTAACAGACAACATACAAGGAATTCCCGTAAAGGTCTGAAGTTTTTTTCGTAGCTTCTTATATTCATCGACTATCATTTACCACGTCATACTTATTTTTTCAGTGCATGGGGTGCTTGGAGAAAAAAGACTGTAATAAAGACGAAAACCCATGTTATTCAAAGGGGAAAAACGACGGCTGTACAGGCACAGGTTAATATTGGAATAAAAATATGAAAAACATTGAGTAATGTTTTTTAATTATTTTGAACCGATTTAGGGGGCGGCACGGTCAAAATTCCACCAATGCCATTTCAACGACCACCTTAATTCTTATATGTTGCGACGAATAAAGAAATTGATTCAAGAACATCACTAATCCCATAGGACGAAACGTCAACTTTTGTAGGGAATCGTCCGGTGACGATCGTCAATTTTTGTCGTTCAACAACTTTTAATGTTCGTCAATTTTTTACAGAAATTTAATCATTAACGAGCGTCATTTTTTGTAGGGAATTCGTCCGTTGACGATTGTCAATTTTTGTCATTCGGCAACTTTTAACATTCGTTAACTTTTGACGGACTGTGGGGCAATATTTTTTTTTTTTTGAAAAAAATCTGAAAACTTTATTGAAAAAATTTCATTTATTAATAAAAAATTGTTGTTGTTGTAGGTACACATACTTTCTCTGAGAGAATCCTTGGTTTGTTCATTGATTTCGAATTTATTACTGTAGAATTACATTTAATTTGTATATACATGTTTCCGATACGAACCTGTTTGGATTTCTGATGTTTTTTTCTTACAAAAGCCTGAACTATTCAAGCTCTTGTTGGTCCACTTTTTTATTTTAAAATGTGCAACTGCACGAAGCTTCTTTCGAACTTAGTCTTTTTATTTTCGTCATGAACAAACGCGTTCGATAGAGTAATGGTTAGGTTGGAAGGTTATAGTAGTAGATAGGTTGTAGGTTTAACTCCTGGTAAGATCAACTGACATAATAACCAGATTGCACTTGAGAGTACTATAGATTATTCTCTCAGAAAAAGTATGTATATCTACTACAACAACAAATTTTTATCGAAATTTTTTTTTGATAAACATATAATATCGCACTACAGCTCGTCAAAAATTAACGAACGTTTAAAGTTGACGAACGACTAAGATTGACAATCGTCAACGGACGAATTCCCTACAAAAATTGACGATCCTCAATTTGAAAATTCACGTCTTTTTCCCATGGGCTACTTTCGTTTATATATATATGTGTCTATTGAAAAATGTGAATTTATGTTGTCATATGTTAAATTCGAAGTTAATGACCAGCAACCCAGTAAACTACACCTGAAAAATTATTTCGCCTAATCTGCGACCTGTTGCCATTTTTATAAATTGCTTGATAACTTTTATATGTTCCTAATATGCTATATCAAGCAAAAATATGAATATTTTGATAGTCAACGTACTATTCATTGCACGAATTATGTCTCAAGTATCGAAGGATCATAATATTATCAATAATAAACAATGATCGAAAAAGTGCTTTATGGCGACTTTTTTTTGTATTTTTGTAACTTCTAATTTCTCGTGCTTCTTTTGCTTTTATAGTTACTAATTCATCAAGCTTAGTGGCATTTAAATGCTCGTTGAAATTGACTCGTGAACACAACACTACCATTTTACAAAAACACTCTTCATTTACGTCACTGATCTCAGTTTTTTACGTGTGTTAATGTGTGTTTTTTTTTTTTGGCATAGCTTCTTGCCAGTATCAGATCGAATAAAATTGTGAATGTTGTCGATCACATCTATCTATGTTTTATAAATGAGAGGAAATTTCAGTTATTATTGAATTATGTTGCCTTCTTTGAACATCATTTATAACTATTCAAATAAATAATAAATAAAAAATAATTGTGAATTCAATTGCTGGACGAAACGAATAGTTCAGATTGCAACCGCTTGTAGCTTAGACTATTGAATATATATATATATATATATATATATATATATATATATATATATATATATATATATACAATAAATATAATTGTTAATATCAAACGTCGATTTTCTCATCTCTTGCAATTTTTGAATTGAAGAAACCAGAAACCACTCAAGCGAAAATTCGTTTTTTTTTTTTTATTAAAAAACGGATACATACAAAATATAATAAAATTTCTTAACAAAATTGGACCATTTTATTTTTTTTTTTACTTAAATTATTTTTATCAAGATCTTCTCATTACAAAAGATACTTTAGCTTTAAATTTAAACACATTTTTAATCTATTGACAAGTGACTTAACGGATCAAACTTCACTGAAATTTTATCCATATTTGTACTAGTTGACGATTCCTGTGATACTTTTTACAAACTTTAAATCTAAAGTAGATATATTGGTAACAAGTTTAAACCTATCTGATTTATTAGACTTTGGGCTGGAATATCTTGCTCGATTTTAAGTTTTCTTGAAAGTAGCAAAAAACTTTTCGACGCATTGTCAGAAAAATATAAAGAAAATCTGGATAGAGTTAAGTCTCTAAAGTCCAGTATCATTTGTCGAAAGAGGGCGTTTGTTCTTTATATTTTACATCAAATAATCTTTTTCATTTATAGTTTTGTTAATATAAGACATCTTTTTTATTTGAAATTAAATATGGGAAGTCATGTTTCTTTTTGGTTCATAGATTTTAGTACACTCTGTACTCTTCACATTAAACTGCAATGTAAGATTGTTTCACTTATTATCAAATTGAGAAAGCTTTCATAAATGATGTCATGGCTTTTTGGCGTTTTATGGACCCTCCCCTCCCCTCAGTCACAGTGTGTCACAAATTTGCTGACGCCCCCGCCCTCCTGTGTCACGTCACAATGTTGGATCTTAAATGTGAGACAAAAAATTTTTATTTTCACCAATGCCATTTTCGAAGCATTATATTTATAACTTTTACATTATAAAATGTCTGTTTATTCAATTACCTTCCCAGTTTTTCAGAAAATTATTTATTTATCATAAAAAAATTTAATTTTGTAAAAGTTTAATTTATCCGGAATTCAATTATTCACACATTATATTTATTCATCAAATTATTATTAATGTGTTTTAAAATTAAATTTATTAATGTCAATTTTCAACGATTCGAATTTCTGGAATTTCGAAAAGTTGCGGAATCAAACAATTCAGACGCCCATTTTATTTTATTATTTTTTAAACGTTATTATTATTATTATTATTATTATTATTATTATTATTATTATTATTATTATTATTATTCATCATCATCATCATTATTATTATTATTATTATTATTATTATTATTATTATTATTATTATGTTAATTTTATGATTATCATCATATAAATACATCGAAATAAAAAGTACTGAAAATACCCACTAATATAATTTTTTCTAAGAAAATGCTTTTTTAGATGCTTAAAAATTGCAAAATTCGAAAAAATGTTAAAAACTCTTGCCAATTGATCTAGTTTCTAGATTTATGTTTTATTTCTACAATTTTGTTGAATGTTCACATAAATTTTCAGTCATATCCAAGATAGATATAAAATGCCTCATGTGTTTTAATGGAAATCCAAATCATCACTATCATTTTTTCCCGGAGCAACGTTAATTTCACAACAACAAAAATTTTTGCCACGAATGTGACATCACGTTTTCGAGAATCCCCCCCCCCCTCTCTGTCACAAACTGTCATAAATGTGCTGACCCCCCCCTCCCCCTAAGGCTGTGACATTATTTATGGAAGCTCCCTTACTTATAAAAATGATTGACTAACTTTCATGTTTTCACTTGCAAATCCTTTTTAAAGACACATCAAAGTTTTTTCCAAAGAAAGCATTGCTGGATTAAGCACGAATTAAGTTGAAGGAATCAGGTTCAAAGTTCTTAATTGGTTAATTTCATTCATTATAGGACTAACTATTTCAAACAATGTATAATCGAAAAAGGTTAAATAAGGGTGAAAAGACACTAACCATGTGTAATAGTGTACATAGGATTCTCAGCAGGGCAGGAGGGGGGGACTTATTATGTCTCGAAAATCAGACAGCTAAAAAAAGTATTCAATCCTTTACATGTGATGAATCTGAAAAAAAGGTCACAGATTTTTTCTTGCAACATTTTTTTCACTGGTGATTTTTGTTTTTTAATTTAGTGTACTATAAAAAAAAGGTGTTGTTACATCTGCCGCCCAGGGGCGGCACGGGAGGTAAATCCGTCACTGTTTATACATACTATTTGATACTATTTACACACATGATGTAACATATACATGTGATATAAATAGAAACAGGTACAATACTTTATTGATAAAAATTCTTTCATTCTTCGAGTCGATTGAAATACCTGAAATTAATAGTGAATCAAATCGAGTCAGGGTGGAAACTGCCCCCCTGCCCCCTCCTGCGTACGCCCATGACCGTGCGTAAAAAGCACCATCTTGGGTCTTGTGTTGCTCTCAACAAATTTTCGTTTCGGGCCAAGAAAAATTTCGAGTTCACGAGTCACCGTCTGATTCTCAGGTCCGTATCGCTGACCACAGACGGTCATATATAAAAAACTCAACACTATTTTGCAAATGTCATCGTCTCGAGCCGCCCCTGATTCTTTTATCTAATGGCGTTTTCGAGTGGCTGCTCTCGGAGTGCTCTCGGAGCATTTTTCCGTGTGTAAGAAACAGACGAAAGTGCTCTGAAAGCAATCCAGAGCACTATCTATCTCTTTCCCACCAACGAAAGAATCTGCTCTGCCTCTTGGACATAGAGCGATTGGATAAGCAACTTTCACTTGATTTTGATGCAGTTTGCTATAAGATGAAGAGAGATAGATAGTGCTCGGATCGATTTCATAGCACTTCTGTCTCTGTCTAACACACGGAAAAACGCTCCGAAAACGCCACTCGAAAACGCCATAAGTGAGTAGAACGATTAGGCAAAAAGCAAAAAGTTGCTCGTTCACCGAAAATCGATTCGGGTCGTTGCTCTTTCCAAGATAGATCATAACGCTTGGCGAGTATAGTCCAAATACATTCCAAATGTATGAAGTTAGACCCTTACAAATTTTTGAAAAATTTTAAATAAAAAAATTTTTTTTCAATGGTGCACGAAAGTTGTTTCTGGAAAATATTTTCAGGAACTTGCTGGCTTGTTTTAAATGTTCTAAATGACTAACAACAATTGTTCATTGTACAGTATTATACAAAATCTTAATGAAGAGCTTTGGAGTACTGCTTTGTTCACGTTCTTGGTTTTTTTTTTCTATGCCATGACGAAAATGATTGATTAGGTTTTTAAGAGTTGAACTTTACGATATTTCGAACCATACATCGAGCATCTAGTTACTGATTATTCTGCTGGTTCTGCATTTTTGTAACCTGATTGGTTTAGTAAGCATAAGAGTTGCGTCCAAAAAGTCTATGAGGAATTGTATTGACCTAAAGCAACAGGAGCGTAAAAAAAACGCAGAAAAAAGTAAAACGGTTATATCAAATTTGAAATGAAGTTCAATGTAAATATCATCCTGTAGGTTATACAATTGGAGTTCACTCCAACAACAGACTTTGAATCGTTCATTTACTAATTTTAAGTCTTCAAGGAATCTAAAAAGTCCCTCTTTAAATGGGTTTTATGAAAATTCTTATATTCGAAATATTTTCGTGAGAAACCTAATGTTTCAGAGTTTTTTTTTTTTTTTTCATGTAAAGATTGCAATGGCTTCCAACTTTGTAGCATCAGTATGGCGTCATAAAAGAAAGTGCTCCAAAGGAGTTGAGCATGTTTGCGCGTTACGTATGGAAATTCGGACGATTTTTTCAGTATCAATTGATGAACTACTATTCTTTAACTTTGGAAATAGAAATCTGTAATACCATGTCAAGAAGCAGTAAATTTACTATAAAGCAAGCATGTGTCAACGAGAAAAGTATTTGAGAAAAATTGGCTTACGAGTATTGAAACAAAAAACGTTAAAAACGGACGCCAGAGCCACACATTTCCTGGTGCTTATATTTAATTCGAAAATTCTGTGAATTTCGATTAAATTCTTTTAATTAAATACGTATGAAAAAAATATATTTGAAATAAAAAAACCTCTTGTTTTTTTTCCATTCATTGTTTTTGAGATGTTTTTAATGCTTAAAAACGAGAGGTAGGTAAAATACCTGAAAGCTAATTTACGTGTCTGTGATGTTTATAAGCTGTTTTTTTGTAGATTTCTAGACTGATCATGACATATAATATCATTATATATAATCATAATTCCTGGAAACCATAATAAATATAAAAAGTTAAAGAAAACGACATTATTTATGTAGCTCAATTTTGTAATGCATGTCCGTGTTATGATGAAATTCACATTTGTTTCTATGTTTTTGGGAAGAACATACTTTGCGATCTTTTTATCATGTAATCAAATAAACATGTCACCTTTCCTTTCACGGAACAGTTCAGAGCTTCATAGTAGCAAATGAAAAAAATTAATATTGGAGAAAAATCTAGAAAGCGACTTAGATGCGCAACACCAGACTGGAACGATTCATCGAATTATCCAGCTTCGAACAAGCTCTGGGAAAGTTCTTCACGACAGCGTCAAAACGTCGGAAATACTTTCATGGATCACCATGGATTTATCACAATGTATATCGTTGAAATTTACCTTTAAACAACAGGAACGTAGGGCCCTTCAGTGCGACCCCATGTGCATGCACCATATACTCTTATGTTTATTCTAAAAATTCCCTACGGAAGAGAAAAAATGGTATATAGTCGTTTTAACGACTCGATCGCATTAAGTGTGTTCTTTAACAACTACCTTATCATTTATATCGTTACTTATGCATAGCTAGCGGAAGAAGGGCCCGCCAATGAGCTTTTTTTTCATTTTTGTTTCCTTCTCGCATTATGCTGACCATTCTGCGATTGGAATACCCAAGTTTGTGCAATCCTTTTTAAAGTAAAACAGACTTTTGTGTTGGATCTATAAATTCTTGGCAGAATATAGATAAGCCTCAATTCTTGGAAACAGGTTGAAGGAGTTTATTTTTTGAAGAAATATGAGCGCCTTGAAAAGATTACGAAACGCAATTCCATGACGTTTATGATGTTTACGTAAAGAGCGTTTTGTCCGGTGGGGTAATATATTGTAAATAAAAATCATCAAAATATTCACGGTGCAGTGAAAGACATAACAAACAATGTGGCTTTTGGACCTATAGAACAAAGGGCTGATAAGTGAATACTTTTTCCCATACTTTCATGGAAAATTTATACTCTAAAACAATAAAAATCAACAGCGATGAAAGGTAAAATTTCCATTCAAGCTTGATTAGGAACAAACTTGAAAGTTTTTGAATATCAGAACAACCCATCGAAATTTTTTATTGCTCAGTATTGATTTCTTAGCACATTATTTAATTAATCACAATGATTCGAAAAAAAAACACTTAAAAAGTTGCGAAATTTAGTATAATGGAAAAACTCAATACCGAACCCTGACCGGCCACTCATATCACAACCGAAATTATTGGAATATTTTAAAGGTGACACAAGTAAAGATACATTTCTTAAAGCGATATCCTTATGAAAATGCTGCCCTTGGTTTAGAGGCTACATACATGAAAATAATCCGTGCAAGTTAGGGCAGTCAGAAAAAACGTTTTTTTAAGCACCTATAAGCACCTTAAGTTTCCATTATTAAATGAGCTTATAATAAATAATTGTCATTTCGTGTACGGTTTCTGAGTTGAATCGACCAAAAGTAATACGCAGAAAAACTAGGCTATTACCAAAACATCACGAGTAGGAAATTATAAGATATAGTTACTACCCTCTCCCCCATGGTAAAGCTGTCGCCAAATTTCACGACGAGAAAAAATATTTAGCTCGACGTAACACAAGCGATAAATATTAAATCGATTAACCCCGGATGTTTCCTCGCAAAGCAAACCCTAATAATGCAATATAAATATATTAATCTCTTAACGCAAGTTTGCGCTAAGTCAACACCTGGCGAATTCAAACAGAGCCTTAAGATGACCTACAAAGCCTTAAGTGACCTACAACGCAGGGTCCGCAGTAACTAGGAATAAAACGCGACCTGATTGTCTTTTGAACGATTATCCTAAATTAAACATTCACCTTCGTCGCTTGTTCATTTTGCAGCTTTTTTATGAACCTTCGATGTAACGTGATTATCTGTTTTATCTTTGTAGTACGAAGAAATAAGCATTAGCTAAGAAAATGAAGATTTTCCGAGGTACGTCACGAGGTTCTATTTTAGCTTGAGCAGGCTCTACCGTGAAGCTTAGATGCCGTCCGCTAGAGGCTTTTCGCAGTTGACTTGGACACTTCCTGGCTGATGGCTACAAGAATGATTTCTGAGCTAGATGAGGGCGAGCTTTGGGGGACAGCAACCGCCAGAGAAGTGGCCGCTGACACCGTCTCGTTCGCGTTTGCGGCGGTTCTGGCGTTCTGCAGCCTATCGCAAAAAACATATAATGATCAATGGTGACAGTTCCAAAAAGACAACTATTAATTGAATTTTTTCGAAGCATTAGGCAAACTTACAATATTATCTTTTAATCATAGAATGTAAGCACTACGCGTGCCTGCATTCGTAAGTGCTTTTTTTAAACTAGTATAGTTTATTTGGAAAATAAGTGTGTAAAAATACTCGAGTTGAAAATTTGAAAAATCAAAACAAGTCAGTAAAGAATTATTATACTAATTTGGAAAACTCAAATTTAATAAATATTTACGAATCGTTATTCGAAATTTAGAAATTATTATTTGCTAACATGTTAAATTAGCAAAATTCTAAGATTTTTATCAGCAGAAAATCTCAATTTCCTAATTTTTTCATATTTATTCTTATATGTATATTTTATTTCTGGAGTTGCTAGCCAGTTGTATTTCTCAATTTTTTCTTTCAAATCAAATTCTAAAATTATACGTGGAAAGTTATTTTTTCCCACCCTGGAGACACATCTATCACGCTCATATTGTGATTAGAAGGTGGTTAATTTTATATGAAGAAAATTGCTATTTTTCTTCAAGTAAGCAAGAATTTATGAAATGAAAAAAAAAAAAAAAACAATCTGTATCATGTTTTTTTAGTTGTTAAAGCCCAGCATTGAAGCCGCAACGAAATTTTTGTGAGGAGGAGGGGAAAAGCCAAATGGGAAAATTTAGAAATGCTCAAAACAAATAAAGGAATGCATAGAAAAACTTTTTTCCCATGCATCCACAAAAAAGGCCACTTTTTTGCATGGAATGTGGGAACAAAATCCACTTTTTGGGGTACTCACGAATGAGCGGGACAAATC
>JAPYZL010165304.1:0-13860 GCA_030522825.1 Platygaster orseoliae
TTCGCATAATGACTGCTCGCCAAGTCCGGCCAGAACATTATTTCGTCTTGATTATGTTTTCTTTCGATAAATTGCTTTAATTTTGGCAAGCATCGGTCGTTATAGATGTCAGCATTGATCGCTTATGCACCACGTGGTCGAATAACAGGTGCTGAAATTCCTTTGGATGAAATCGCCAACTAAACCAGCACCTTTGGCTCAAACTTCGTTTTTCCGGCGTATTTCACATTGTCTGGAGTTGTTTCAAAGTTGTCCTAGTAATAGCCATCATTTCCGCTCAATTCATGATGAGAAAATGTGGAGTAAGATTCATCGTCCAAAACAATGAATTTTCCATTCGTAAAGTGTTTATCTCGAATTGCACGGCAACATTTTGGTATTATTTCGAGCTGCCTGGCTGAATATTTTAGTGCCCGCTTACGTTTACGAAATGCAAATTATTTTTCTTCAAAATGCGCTGGACTGTGCTTTTAGAAATACCATATTTCCGCCTTAATCGTCTTGTGGATTGGCCAATCTTGTCTTTGGCACTTAACAGCAAACTTTTTGTTGTTCTTGTCTCCAATTTTGGTGAACGACCGGATTTTTTTTTTATTTTCTTGTTTTTTACCATCCCGAAAATCTCTCAAAACACGAAAAATAGTTGCACGTGAGATTGGCTTGTCTTCAAACACTTGAAGAATATGGCTTGAAATCATGCTGCGAGATAGATTCGCGGCACATTTTCATAAATCAAGTTTGTATAACATAATGAAAACGAATTTTCGTGGTTTTCGCATTCAGAGGTTACGTTAATACTTAAGAGAGTCTTTTGTTTGCATTCGTTTCCATTTAAGCATTCGTCGATGCAACTTAATAAACGCCTGAACTTATAGGACATATGTTATAACACCACAAGTAGTGTAATGGATGACATTACGGGAGGATTTCTTGGCGACGGGATTCGGAAAATCTTAACAGATGAAATTAATTAATAAATCTTTTAATAAATGACCCCCTGCAAATTTGCAAATGATCAGTCTCAACACAAACTAGACCCCAAATTCGCTACGAACAAATACATGATTACATAATTTCCCAGTAACGACGGTACACTCCATATTTTTCATCGCAATATTTCCGGAAGATCACGCCCCGGCCCCTGAAAATTACCCTTTCGTTCGGAATCGCTTCTTTCTGCAAGGCTGAGCTTTTCCCGGTGAAAAGCTCCAGCAACCGCGCGTGTATTTTCCCCGGCCCCGGTAAATGTAGCGCGCGCCCCGTGCATTATGAGAATGTAAATTCTCTCACGGAGCGCGTAATGACGTTAGGCCGCGCCATTTTTCGCGGAAAGCAATCTCTGCCCTCGGGGCCCGAAGAGGGAAAAAGAGGAGTACTCGCGATCATGAATATGCCGCGAAAAAAAAGGCCAGGAAATTTCATAAACGATAACGGTCATGCTCGAAATCGTTTTAATAATCGAAGAAGAATATAACTTTAGGGTTATTTTTTGACGCCCCCCTCCCTAACCTCTTATGTCACGTCACACATTCAAAATACATAAAATTTATCTACATATCGTATTCATTAAAGCTGATACGAAAGAAAAATTATTTGAAAAAATAATAAATAAAGAACATCAAAGCCGTATTATAGTCATGTACATTGTAATTCTTTTGAAAGGATATAAAAAAATTTAGAGGTGAATTTGAAATCAGTCATAAATTTAATCAAATAGGTACTATTTAATTAAATTCAATTTTTGAAGAATTAAAATTAAAATTGAAATCTAATTTTCAAATTCAAATTAAATTAATTTAAATTTAAAAAATTGAATTTCAATTTAAAAAAAACTGAATTCAGTTTTGAAAAAATTTCATTTAAAAAAATAATCATAAATAATACTATTTAATTAAATATAATCAAATCCAAATAGTCAGATTAGAGATAAAAATATCCATAAAAATGAAATTTTTGAATGAGCTAAAAAAATATGTAGGTGTCAAAAAAAAATACAGATTTCCCCTCCTCCCTATTTTCTTTGATGGACAATTTTAGTAAATTCCTTAGTTGAAATATTCACCATGAGAATTAATTTGGAACTGAATTTTCAATATCAAACTTTCGATTTTGACAGATTTATGCGTGGAATTTCTTATTTGAATGAATAAATTGAATCTAAATTTTTAAATTAGAGATAAGAATATCCATAAAAAATGAAATTTTTAAGTGAGCTAAAAAAATATGTAGGAAAAAAGAATACAGATTTCCCCACCACCCCATTTTTTTTTGGTTTTTTTTTTGACAATTTTAGTATATTCTTCACTTGAAATTTTTATACGAGAGGTAATTTAGACTGATTTTTAGAATTGAATTTGCAATATTGAACTTTCGATTTCGACAAATTTATGCATGAAAATTTTCAATTGAAAATACTCCAAATTAGTTGAGAAAAGTTGAAATTCACTAAAAAATTCGTGAACAAAATTGAGTTATTTAATGTTAATCAAATTTTTTTTCGTTTTGTTTTTCAATGCATTAGTTAGAGATTTTTTATATTATACAAAAATTTCTTAACTGTCATATATGAATTTTCCGAGAATGGCAAAATTAAAGAACATTCTAGAAAACGATACCAAATCTTAAGACGACTCGGAAGCTACTGTAGTGCGAGAGAGATGCATAGAATGGAAAGTAAATGAGAGGAAAAAGGACGAAAAGAGAATGCCTTCCGAGTCGTCTTAAGAAAATCACAAAAATGCGAAAAAAAATATATAAAATAGTCAAAATTCATATTAATGTTATTTTTCCAAAAATCTATAAAATTACTTAATCCGAACGAAATTCTAACCCATAACCATTATTTTTTAGCAAACGTTATTTTTTAGTAGTTTCACGATGTGAAGAATTTTCTGGGATTTTTCTGGATTGTATATAAATTTCTAGGATTAATTATTCTAAGATTCTAATTATTACAAAATTTCAAGAAAATTATCTGTACATAGTTTTCGAGAATTATAAAGATTCTTATAGTTCTCTCATTTTTCTACTAATGATGAAAATTTGAAAGATTTTACGTATTTATTTAGATTGCTGAAACTCGTTGCTTATGAATTCAAATTTCGATCAAATTCAGTAACTTCATATATTTCTGGGAAAATATCTATATAAATTTTGACTATTTTGTACGTCTCTTTTTTTCGTGTTTTCGTAGTTCTGCTAAGATTTTGTATCGATTTCAAGTATTTTTGTTGACTTTTTGAATTTCTTCCATCTTTCAAAAACTTGTATAAAAATTTAACAGAAATTTCGATACATAAATCTTTAACCTCTGCAGAAAAAAAAAACAAAAAAAGTAAGTGAAAAATATTAATTTCTAAAGAATTATTCAAAATTCTAAGCAAAATCCCAACTTGAATACTTTTTTTCGAAAATTCTAGACACAAACAAATCCACACTATCAATTTTCTAAAATTTCATAACTTTGTTACATATTTTATGAGTTCTTATCTTCGTCTTTCACGAAATCATTGAAAAACATCAAACCTACCAACATCATTCAAAAAATCACAAACCCGATTTTACTGTCTTTCAAATTTGTTTAAATTACAGTTCAGTAAACCCAACTTGAATACGATAACTCAATCTGATTTCCCTACTTTGTGCACTCTGTTGATCACAACATTCGCCAAATAATCTCAAAAAAAAGGAAAATTTCCAGGTATTTTCTCGTTGTGGTTTTTTACTCAGTTTTTCCACGATTCGACTTCAATCTTCTTATTTCTCGTAGCGCACTCACGCTTATTTATTATTACTGCGATGTTGGTTTCATCCAATTTTTCTGATTTTTCGGTTGAGCTTTTTACTGGGAGACCAACAAGTTTGAGGAACAGTTTTTTCAAATTGTTATTGCTCTATTTCTTTTTCTATATTGTGATAGTCATTTTTAAATAAACTGCATGAGAAATTAACAAACAAAAAAGAACATATAAATGTTTTTTTAAGTTATTGTATAATTAAGCTAATGAATTAATTAAAAATATTTATATGAAGTGCTGCAGTCAGCGAAAAATTATTCAAAATCGAAAGTTTAAAATATCTCAAATTCAATCCAGACTTACAAAATTCGATACATTTTTAATCTTATAATCAAGAATTGTTTATTAATAAATAAGGACTGGGAATATTTTTGTAAAAAATATGAACATTTGCATTTTTCACTAAAATTTCGACACACAACTACATGATTTATCATTTTCATGATGATTTTCATGACGTTCAGAAGTCAGAGTAAATTTCAGAGATATTTGATCAGTTCACTATTAATTCACTTCCACTTGTTCCATGCAATTTAGTGAGCTGTCGTTTCAAAATAGCTTATGACAACTGAAATTATATTCCCGAGTTACTTTCAAGTGCAGATATCAAACAATTTTTCTGGCAGTTTTCTTACCTAAATACCCGTTTCGTTAATTTAATCAGAATGTAATTTTAATAAAACCAGCATTTCCATCAAGTTTCGTAAAATTCGAGAATTTTCTCAGAGAAATTTCAGATCCTCCATTTTTATCGTATTAAAATTCCTCGAAGTTACGAAAGTGGATGATATTATTATATGTAAATCATTGTTTTTTCAAATGCATGAAACATCAATGAAAAAATTCATAATCCCACGGGCAATGAAAATTGCGATCTTGCGGTGAACTCGTTTCAATGTAATATTGTAACAGCATAATAAAAAGTAGGAATTGTCCAGCTCATGAATATATTTGCTCCAGTGTAATTTATAAACATGAATAAAAGCGCCAGAGCAAGTGAATGTATGAACTCGAAAAATTCTGCTCCTTTGTATTTCCTTTGAATAATCGTGCTTAACTTTATATATTCATGGCTTGAATTTCCCAAACACAGAGAATGCCTCAGAAATATCGAACGTATTATTTTAAGGATATCTATGATTATTTATGCTGTTGGTATGTTGGTTTTCACTAGGAAATTACGGAAGAAAATTGCTCGGAAAATTGGAATATTCATTATAATTTATTTCATCGAAAAATATTTGATTAGAATTTATTTACTAGAAGTTCTTTAATTACTGTATAATCACTGAAAAAAAAATTCATAACATTTTTATATAAATCAGCAGAAAATTTTCTGAATTCGACCCTTCATTTTTTTCAAGGCTCTAAAACTTGATGGTATTTTACGGTGAAAACTGTTAAAACTGTTGTAAAAATGTCCAAACTGTATATATCATAAAAGCTATCGTAAATCCCTTAACTTTCAAAAGTATAACTGTTTAATTGCAAAAAAAATGTTAAGGTTGTAAAACTTTCAGGATGATCAAACTTGTTAAAACTGTAGTACAAGTGTAAAACTGTGAAAATTTTTCTGAACTTTATAATAGGAAGAACTATTTGAATTGCTAAAAAAATCATCAAAACTATTTGATTTTGATTAATTTCGATAAATTAATATGTGGAATCGTTAACTTTGAAAAAGGACGTATTTGTTGACAAAAATTAAAAAAAAAAACTAACGATATCGTGAAAAAATTAGCTGATTTAATGGGCGTTTTTTATTTATAATCTTAATATTTAAATCCAACAGAGAAAAATAGTTGATTCCTTGAAAATTACTATTCTAAAAGTCACTTTTAGAACGAGTATTCAAAATAGAAAATTTTTTATTCAGTGAAACTGACAGAGTGTTATCTGAAAAATCGATTAAAATAATCAAAATTGTTCAAGTTTTCAATACTATGACATTGAATACAGTAATACTGTAAATTTATAAAAATACGAGAAAATACAATGAAATTTTTTAAATAACAAACAATACGGAAATTCTCTAAAACCATATAAATATTACAATTTCAAAACTTTGATTCATGGAGCGTTGAATTCTAGATATGTTATAGCTGTATAGAAATCAAGAATAAGAATAATAACAGAAATTTTCGATTTTAATGAATACTGAAAACGTATAAAAATGCGAAAATCAAATTTAAACATATTAAATACTCATATTTAAAATGTGCAACTTTGGACTTCAAAATTTGTATACCTTCGTAATTCTGAAATTCATAAAATTAAAAAATCGTACTTCCATGACCGCTGATTGTTAAAAATTTTAAGTTTTGACTTATAAGTTTGTAAGTTGAAATTTTCGCTATAAAATATTTCATTTCGACGTATTCACGTGTATAAATATTGATTTGGAAATAGTGAAAATTTGTGGACAAAAATTGAAATTGACCGAAAAAATAGTAAAATAAAATATTCACTAGTCAAAGTAGTTAAATCTGACAGAAAATATAGTTAATTTTCGAAAATAACTATTCTAAATATCACTTCTGAAGTACTATAACAAGTACTTGAAATACTTAATTTTTTTCTACAGTATTACAGAAAGTTATATAAGCAATTATTTAAAATAATCAAAATCGTTTAAAATAAAAATCGAGAAATCTACAGAATGATCCATAGAAATACTGGAAATCTATGTATAAAAATACCAGAAAATACAACAAAATTATATAAATAACATACAATACAGAAATTCTTAAAATCCATCGAGTACGCAGATTTGATATTTTTATAATTTTCTCAAAAATCTATAAAAATATTGAAATTATAAAAGAGCTGCGTAGAAATCAAGAATAATATCAGCAAACTTTTCAAGGTGAATAAATACTGAAGAAGTATGAAAAATACGACAAATATCAAAAGAAAACAAATTCAATTATAATAAATACGCGTGTTATAAATGTTCGACTGTGGACTCAAAAAGTTTTATAACTTCGGAATCCCGACTTTGATAAAATTGAAAAATCCCACAAGCAGATAATTAAAATTTTTAAGTTTTGACCGATTTATAAGTTGAAATTTTCACTATCCATGTTTGAAAATTTTGACTCAGAAATTTTCCGAAAAAAATTTAAACTGACTACCAAAATAGTTAATTAAAATATGCACAAATTCCAAAGATTAAAAATATTCTTACGAACCCCAAAAACACGCTCTTTCCTCGAAACACTAAAAAAGTCCTTAATAGAAACCACATAATACAACAAAATTGAATAAATAACATACAATACAGAAATTCTTAAAATCCATCAAATACGTAGGTTCTATATTGTTATGATTTTCTCAAAAATCTATAAAAATATTCAATTGTTAAAAGCTGTGTAGAAATCAAGAATAATATCAGAATATCTTTCAAGTTGAATAAATACTGAAGAAATTAAAAGAAAAAGACGAGAAATGTCATAAAAAAAATCTGAATATCAGAGATTTAAAAACGACAAAAAACGAATAAATTACGTAGATTCAGTATTTTTATATAATTTTCTCAAAAATCTATAAAAATAATTAAATTATAAAACAACTATATGGAAATCAAGAAGAATGTCAGCAAACTTTTCAAGTTAAATAAATACTTAGAAAATATAAAAAATACGACAAATATTATAAAAAAAGAATTCAATTATATTCAATACGTATCAATAAATAAAGGCGAAGAATATATTCAATACGTGTTTAATAAATGTTTGACTGTAGACTCAAATAGTTGTAAAACTTCGGAATCCCAAGATTAATAAAATTGAAAAATCCCACAATCAGATAGTTGAAGATTGAAAGTTGTGATCGACTCATAAGTTGAAAATTTCACTATCCATGTGTGAAAATATTGACTATATAATTTTTTATCAAAAATCAAAAAAGGCTACCAATATTATTTATCAAAAGATGCACAAATTCACAAAAAAAGAAAAACAAAAATGATGTAAATTCCAAAGACCAAAAATATTCTTACGAACCCATAAAACACGCTCTTTCCTCGAAACGCCCAAAAAGTTCTTGATAGAAACCACAAAATACAACAAAACTGAATAAATAACGTAAAATATGGAAATTTTCATAGATTCTATATTTTTATAATTTTCTCAAAAATCTATGAAATAATTCAAATTGTAAAACAGTTGTGTAGAAATCAATAATCATATCAGGATATCTTTCAAATTGAATAAATACCGTAGAAATATGACAAATACGACAAATACCATAAAAAAATTCTGAACATCAGAAATTTGGAAATGACAAAAAACGAATTCAGTTATTTAAATATTTCAAATATTATATTATATAAATTTAAAGTTTTTATTGATTCATAAGTTGAAATTTTCACTATCCATCTGCTCAAATATTGACTCAGAAATTTTCAGACAAAAATTAAAACTGACAACCAAAACAGCAAATCAAAATATGCACAAATTCCAAAGATTAAGATCTTACAAACTCCAAAAACATGTTCTTTCCTTGAAACCCCCAAAAAGTCCTTGACAGAGATAAAAAAATACAACAAAATTGTATAAATAACATACAATATGGAAATTCTTAGAATCCATAGAGTACCTAGATTCTATATTTTTATAATTTCCTGAAAAATCTATGATAATATTTAAATTCTAAAACAAACTGTAAAGTAATCAAGAATAATGTCAGCAAACCTTTCAAGCTGAATACACATTGGAGAAGTACGACAAATATTATTAAAAAAATTAGAATATCAGAGATTTGAAAATTACAAAAAACTAATTCAATTATATGAAATTATATTATATAGACTTAAAGTTTTTACCGACTCATAAATTGAAATTTTCATGATCCAGGTGCTAAAATATTGAAATTTTCCAACAAAAATTAAAAATGACAACCAAAATATTAAATCAAAATGTACGAAAATCCAAAAAAAAAAAATATTTTTACGAACCCCAAAAACACGCTCTTTCCCCGAAACGCCTAAAAAGTTAATGATAGAAACCAGAAAATACAACAAAATTGTATAAATAACATACAATATAGAAATTCTTAATATTCATCAAGTACGTAGATTCTATATTTTTATAATTTTCTCAAAAATTTATGAAAATATTCGAATTTTATAACATCTGTATAGAAATGAAGAATTATGTGAGCAAATCTTAAAAGTTGAATAAATACTGAAGAAATATGAAAAATATCATACAACAACCAATTCAACTATATTGAATACGAGTATTTTAAATGTTCAACTGTGAACTCAAAAAGTTGTAAAACTTTTGTGCTTAAAGTTCCAAACGTTTATGAAATAAACGAAAACAAAAAAAAATTAATTTTCCATTTTCACCCATGATTGAAATGAAGAAAAAAAGGAAAACTATAAATAATATTTGTCAAATGTCAATCACTATGAAATAATTCAATTACTAGGAATGGTAAAACAATTTTTTTTCATTTTTCATTCATTTTTAAAAGTTTGGAACTTGAGACATCAAAACTTCGGAATCCTGACATTCATAAAATTGAAAAATCCTGCAGGCAGATTGTTAAACATTTAATTTTCACTATCCATATGTAAAAATATCAACTCTTAAATTTTTCGAAAAAAATTAAAACTGTCTACCAAAGTCAAAAATCAAAATATGCACAAATATCAAAGACCAAAAATATTTTTACGAACCCCAAAAACACGCTCTTTCCTCGAACCGCCTACAAAGCCCTTGCCAGAAACCACAAAACCCACTTCACCGAGTTCTCGCACTTGCACAAAAGTCAAAAGCTGTCCTAAAACAGTACTATACAAATCCCCCTGTCCTTTAAAATGAAGTCACGACTCACCGTGGAAGTGCGTGGCGCGGCGCAGGGAAGTCGCGTTCCAGGGTAGTAATGCGGGTCTCGACGTCTCGCTCATGGCGAGGAAACGCGCGGGTCCGACGAAACCGGATGCGACCTCGGCTTTAGCCCGTGAATTATCCCGCTTCTGAACTTGCGCCAATTCCGGGGGCCAACTCGTCGTATTGTTACGTCGGCTTGTTATTTAGAGGGGCTGTTTCCGATGCACACCGATACACTGAGAGGGTGCCGATCCCGAGCTCCGTGCATCCAGCATCATCCCCCTCCATAATGGACCATCCAGTGGGAGGGTGGCGGAGTCGCTTTTCACTGCGCAAAATCAAGGGCGCCTTTATCATCGAGTTTCGCGTTTTGCGCGGATGTGTAAGGGTGCGTGCACACGTTTCGGAAAATTGAATAAGGCGCTGTGCAACGAGAAAAATAGGGTAACTGAAGGCATTCGTCGGTAGATCGATTTCATTTCCATTTGATCGGGCTTCGAGGCTTGGAATTTTATTTTCAATTTGAATTCAAGTATCGTGTTCATGTTATAACACTGTGAAACGCTTTTTTGGGAGATTTCGAAAATGCGCGGAAATGGACGATTCAACGAATTTCGTTTCAGTCGAAAAATATTTACGTTTCTGTTACTTATAAAAGTATACCGAATTGGTTTTTCAGGAGTTGTTGAATTTTTGGCTTGAATAATTTGGGAGTTTTCAATTTATTTATAATTTATTGTTATACATAAAATATATTATTGATAAATATAAATTCAAATATCTAAATTTTACCAAGACGACTTTGTCATTGATAGTGTTATTATTCCTTTTAGTTTTTAGGATCTTTAAAGATTTTTTTAATCCTTTAATACATATAAAATATTATTCACTTTGAATTCGAGGGTATCAAATTCCTGAAATCTAATTAGCGATCCACAGAATAAACAAAAAAAATTTGATAAATACGGAAATATGGTGATTAATATATACAGGGTGTTTCGGGAGACCCGCAACTACCGAAAACCATGAATTTCTTATGAAATTCTAAGACAATTTTTCCTTTACCACTTTTTACAAAACTCAGAATTCAAAAAGTTATTTAAGTTTGAAATTTAAACAATAAATGCGCTTTTTCGGGGAGTGGGGATAAAAACCACGAACCAAACTTTACCCAAATTTTCTTCATAATTTTCTCATTAAAAAAGTCCTTTGCTACTTTTCATAAAACTCAAAATCAAAAAAGATATTCGAGTTAGAAGTTTCGACCAATCAGATTTCTCAGATTGAAAACTCGAATATCTTTTTTGATTTTGAGTTTCGAGTTTTGAGAAAGTGGCAAAGGACTTTTTTACTCAGAAAAATATGAAGAAAATTTGGGTCAAGTTTGATTCGTGATTTTTATCCCCACTCCTCGAAAAAGCGCATTCATTGTTTAAATTTCAAAATTAAATAACTTTTTGAATTTTGAGTTTTGTAAAAAATGGTAAAGAAAAAAACGTCTTAGAATTTTATAAGGAATCCATGGTTTTCGGTAGTTGCGGGTCTTCCGAAACACCCTGTATATTTTAACATGAACAAGGGGATGATACTTGCGAAATCGTCGAGAATAATTAATATTGATTTTTTTATTTTATTATATAATGAAACAGAAGAAAAAATAATGGAAATAAAGTTTTTTTACTGCGCAGCTTCGGCAGGCATACATTATACTCTTTCATAAATTAATAAATTTTTACATGGAAAAAGATGTAAACTTCATTTAAAAAATCCAAATTACTTAATTTACTATGATTGACAAATTAATAAAACAACCAAAAATTCGAAAAATCAATAAAACTGAAATATAACCCAAAATAAATTTGTAGAAAAAATTATAAGACGATGAAAATAATGAAAAATTTTAAAAAAATATAATGAAACTTAAATAATAAAAACAATGTAAAAAGATAAAATAATAAAAATATTGAAAAATGGAAATAAAATAAAACTAAAATATAATATATTTAATCAGTAAGACTAAAATATGAAATATGTACAATCAATCAATTAACAAAAATATATCACAAAAAGAAAACAAAAATGATACAAAAAAATGTTGTTATAATAAAAAATGAAACAATAAAAACAACGAAATAATCGAAAGTGAAAGTAAAAATCAAACTCAAATATGATGAAATAGTATAAATTGAATTAATTAAACAAACATAACTAAAAATAAAACTAAAATGAAAAAAAGGAAAGTAATTAAAATATAATAAAACGTTTATATAATAAATTCAATCAGTAAAACTAAAACATGAAATATGAAAAATTAATACTGAAATATAATATCCCAAATAGAAAGCAAACTTGATACAAAAAAATAATTAGAACGTTTTAATGATAAAAATAATAAAATAATAAATAATAACGATATAATTAAAAGTGACAGTAAATTATACTCGAATATTATAAAATAGTAAAAATTGAATTCAAGAAAATTATATTTCACTAAAAATAACAAAGTAAAAAAAAGTAAAGCAATGAAAATAATAAAATGATAACAAATGAAAAATTAGTTATAATTAATATACAATACATTTTATCAATTAAACTTAGATTTAATGGAACCTAAACAATAACAACTATGTAAAAAGATAAAATAATACAAATATCGAAAAATGAAAATAAAATAAAACTATATTTAAAAAAATTGAATTAATTAAACTAAAATATATAATACGTTAAACAAAAATATTATAAAACTGAAACTTTACTACAAATAAAATTGAAATAATAAAAACAATGTCAAAGAATGCCTGTGAACAAATTTTGGCACCGTCAATAAATAATAAATGCACTAGTATGTATAAACTTGCATTTATTATTTATTGACGATGCCAAAATTCGTTCACAGGCATTCTTTTACGTTATTTTTAGTATTTCAATTTTATTTGTAGTAAAGTTTCAGTTTTATAATATTTTCGTTTCACGTATTATATATATTTTAGTTTAATTAATACAATTTTTTTAAATATAGTTTTATTTTATTTTCATTTTTCGATATTTGTATTATTTTATCTTTTTACATACTTGTTATTGTTTAGGTTTCATCATATCTAAGTTTGATTGATTAAATTTATTGTATTTTACGTATTAAAAATATTTCAAGTATTAATAAATTGTAATTATTGTTTACCTTCTTTTACTTCAATGGACAAAACTTTAAGTAGAGTAACATAAGATTAGGTCAGACAAGCATGTTAAAATGATTTTAAGTAATTTGCCAAACTTTCTACGTGATAATACCATGTTAGGAAAATTGAAAAACAATGTTTTACCGATTTATTAATTTAACAAATTTATTTGAGATCAATAATTATAAAATTTACTGAAATTGTTTGAAAACTTATTATAGTTTTATCGATGTCATCGAATTCACCCTTTTTGTGATTTTTACTTGTATTATTAGGGGAAAGACGGGTGTTGTGGGACGGGTTTTGTTTTTTGACCATAAATCTCTCAAAAATTACAATTTTTGAAATCCTGAACCGTCTATGTGTAGCTTATCACCGCCGCTATTAACTGCACATAACGATTTTTCAAAAAAAAATTTTTTTTCAATTTTTGAGCTACCTGAAAAAACAGTCAGAATATCAATTTTCAAAAAGAGTGCGGGTGTTGTGAGACAGCGATTTAAACGACTTCAAACGCTGTAATATGATGGGTAATCTTTATTAAACTTGTTGAAAATGAAAATATAAAGTGTTTTGAAGATTTCGTTTTTATACGGATTACATATCGTGACAATTTTAATTTGTCGATGTGGTATGCTGCACCAACACTTTGCAATGCCTTTTTTTCGATGACAATATCTTTGATGGCATACACCAACGCCAAAATATCAATTTTGGGTTTTGGTACAGCTTTGTATCTGTTCTGTGGGATGATGCTACAAAAATTTTCGAAAAATTAGAAAAAATAAAAAAAAAGTCTCCTGTTTAATTAACGAGAATTTGACATTATTTTTGCATAATCATTGCATTACATTGTTTTGCAACAATTTGGCTATGCAAGTTGTTTGCATAAACAAATTTTGCGAAAAAAATGTTAAATTCTTGTCCAGCGACCCAAAAAAGTATGAAAATGACATACAGGGTGCGCCACCAAAATCCGGACAAAAAACCATTCAATATTCCCGCGATAATATGCTTCAGAAAGATATCGCTTTCAGTGTCTGAATA
>JAPYZL010165315.1:0-13031 GCA_030522825.1 Platygaster orseoliae
AAAGTGAGAATACGCATAATAAATCGTATTATATGTACGCAAAACCGAAAGTTGATTAAAAATTACAATCATCGCTGAATTGTGAGAAATACTGTTCAATAGTAAAATTACTACTAAACAGTAAAATTACTATCGTACAGCAATTTTGCACACATGCGTACATGAGAATTGACACCCGCCGGACAGGTCCCAATATTACCCTGCCGCCGGACGGTAAATTTACTACTTTTTTTTACAGTGTACGTGGACCGCTCGTCGGGTACCGAAAAAACGTGGCAGACATATGGGACAAGTTGTTATGCCCAACCCTATAGCAGCAATACAATTGTGCGCAGCAGTTGGCAGCACTGCAGCAGACAATTGTATTGCTGCTATGGGGTTGGACATAACAACTTGTCTCATGTGTGTCTCGCGATTTTCAGCGTACAACAAGATAGGCGACGAGCGGTCCATGTACTATATGGTCTAAGCTTGTCTCTCTTCTCTTACAGGGTCTCTAGATTTAACGATACCACCCACTGATCTGAATTATAACTGGATCGGCAATGCCGTCCTCCCACTCTTGGTCTCATGATGGGTTTGATAGTCGGCCATCGCGCCCATCGCGGTTCCATTCGTAGCGAAAACATTGCACGCTTGCACACGCTTGTGTGCGTGCATTACGCATACGCGCGTTTAACAGTAGTAGTGCTCCAATGTGATTGGTTTATGCAAAAGGAACCGAGGTTCAAAGTTTTACCCCCACTTCTGGCCCATTACCTATCCAGTTATGGGCCGAACACAATAGAAAAGGCAAAGGTACGGGTACGGGTATCCGAAGTTGAATCGGGTAACTCCGACGTCATTCGGGAGAATTCGTTACCTGTTCGTCCAATCGCGCACACGACGGAAAGAACCGATGATACCCGAATTCTCCCGAATGACGTCGAAGTTACCCGATTCAACTTCGGATACCCGTACCCGTACCCTTGCCTCTTTTTGGCGAAATCTATCGATAGTTGGAGACGCCAGGTATAGGTACCTAAGTTATGCCTAGTGTCCCTAGTGAAGATTATGATGTATGCGTGTGGTGTCATGTGGCGTTGTGACAAATAAAATCACCTACACGACCGTTCCTTTGTTTTGATTTCAAACAGGGGGGCACGACTCCACCATTTTGTGGCACAGAAAATCAAACTTCTCCTAACCTAACCTAACTCCCACGCTGGGGGCCATCGCCAAAACAAAATGGCGGCCATCGGTGGCGGCCATCGGTGGCGGCACACGGCGGCATATGTGGTTATCAGTTTCAAGTATGTGTGCAATTACATATATACATACTTATTTAAAATATTTTACAATATTTATTAAACATCAATTTCATTATTGAGATAAATATGTAAAAAGTGCAACAGGAACGATATAATAACGAATATGTTGCAGAACGGCTATTCAAAATATTTGAATTTGCCGCGCTCTCACTTAGTTCCTTTCGCACAAACCGTTGCGCTGCGATCGATTTTGCTGGCGCGCATGCGCGATTTATTGTGACTATAGACTTAAATGGGAGTTGTGCCCCCCTGATTTCAAATACATATTCCATTGTTGGTGCAGTGCCGGTATTCTAACAAGTTTTTTAATTCAATGGTGTTTTTTTATATTTACAAAAACAATGCCTCCCGGACGAAAAGCTTCAATCGAGCCCCATATAGTAATCGAAACGATCCTTGCACGAAAAGACCAAATACTACTACCTGGAGGAAAAATTTTGCCAATATCTAACCTCGATGTTTGGAAAGAAATTTCGAAATCTTTGGGTTTTAAACAAAAAGCGGTGTCCCTTTATTCGATCGTCACGAATAATAGGCACGGAGTACGGGATTCACTGAATGGTCAAGATGTAAAAATGAAAACAAAAGAAACAGTACTCAAACATTTAGTGGACACAAGTGTGAATGATTGCGAGAAGTATGAAAACTTAAAAATTGCAATGGACTTGTGGGTAAGATATATAATATTTTAAATTATGTAAATATATGTGAATCTGTTGAACTTATTTTTTCGTATAAGAACTATTTTCTGATTATAACTTGTATTTTTTCCACTTCTATAATATAAGGACACCACCCAGAAATAAAAACTAACCTTCAAATATTTTTGAAAATGGGCGGGAAACAAATTTCAAACGTTAAAGGTGGATTTTCAAATCAATTATAAAATTCTTTGTTTGCTGTCACCCCTGTCACCTGTACAGCTGTCAATTTTTTGCCTGTGCTGTTTGAGCTGTTTATTATTGTTGCAACATAACTGTGATTATATTAATTTATTTATTCAAACATTTGTTTATATTCAAGATTGATATTACATTCTATTTAAAATAAATAAATTCATTTCTAACAAAAAATTATGACCCCAGTTTTAAAAAATTTATGAGAATAATTTATTTTTTATTTGTTTTGTCTGCAGATTCATTTAAATTATAAAATTCAAATTTATTCTTTATAAAATTGATGAAATAAAACTAAATATTTATTTATATGAAATTATAAAAAAAGTTAGATTCTGGAATGATACATGTATCGATTGTAACATGACTATATTAATTGATATCTAATTAGTAGATAGATAAATTTAATTCAATTGAAAGTTTATTTATATAAATCAAGTTTTCGTTTAAAAGTTATAATTAAGTTATATTAATTTAGATAAGTCAATAATTATTTATGAAAAATTTTGTTAATATACATTTTTTATGGTTTTGAATTGCTATAAAGTCATTTTGTAATAATTAGTTTATTATTTAATAAAACATTTATTGAATTTAAATTCATTACACTTAAGAATTATAAAAAATGATTAAATTTGTAGTAGAAATGAAATAAATTTTTTAAATAATAATTTTTTTCGTTCGTTTTAGTTAAAGTTTTAATTTTTGAAAACTTTTTTCACGTTGATTTCAGCGCAAAAATGGTTCATGAAAATGTTGTTTAATAATAAATTTTCCGAGGAATCCGAAAAAAAATTCAATAACTGTTTTTTATGAAACAGCCATCAAAATGCTGTTTAAAAAAATGTTGAAAAATCCATTTCCAAAATACACAATTTTTGAAAATTGTTTTTCCCTCAAAAACGTATGAAAATGATTGTACTTCAGAAATGATAAGAAACTTTTTATTTTCAACATTCATTTATCAATTTCCACCATTTTCGTAATTTACCAATAATTTTTTTTCGGTAATTTTGACTATATGAGCAAAATAGATGTTCCATGAAGAGTTTTCTTTATTATTTTCTGAATAATACATCTAGTTTAGCTTCACTCTGAAAATTGCATCTTATTTGAAGATGCGAAAAATCAAGGCACTCCTTCAAATCCAAATATTATTTCAATTTTAAGATAATTGGGTAACAGTTATTTTCCCTAATTTGTAATTTACTCGAACAAATCATATTTCCAAATAGTTATACTATTTGTCATAATATAAGTAAATGATTCTTGATTCAAAACATATTCTTTTAATTTATGACTTGCTTGCTTGAAAATGAAATTGAAAATAGACTAAATTTAAGATAATATTTCAATTTTCATCTTACTTTATTTTGTATGTTCATAAAGATTACAACGTTGAAAAATTACACTATAATTTTTTTCTGAGATTAACATCAATGATTTAAAACCTCAAAATAGCGAATTCAGTGAAGCCCCTAAAAATCGTCGACAAAAAAAATTCATTAAATCATTGATGATGAAATTCGTCGTTTTTAAAAAAAAGTCGAACTTTAAAGATTCTTGTAATGAAAACTTTTTATAAGATTTTATTTCCTGTAGAAATGTTTATAAAAAATTTTTTTCATTAAAATTCCAGTTCATGAGAAATGTACGAGGTTTAAGTATTTTCAAAAAAAAAAAAAAAAAAATTTTATTTTTCATAAAAATGTCACTGATTTTTATAAAAAAATTTTTTCTTATCAGAACTTTTTATGGTCGACCCTATAAGAAATTTCTAATTATTATAAAAATGTTGCTATTTCTTAGAAGAATCAATATCACTAGTGTATAAACATTTTTAGAAAATTCCTTTTTATATGCTTCGTCGAATTCGTTTTTTAAACGTTTAATTACTTTTTTAATTTTTTAAATTTTTAAATTTTTAAAATTTTTTAAACTTTTTAATTACTTTTTGTATATCTCAGAAAAAAATTTTCGTGTGATTTGTCAACGTTGTAAACTTTATGAGAATTAATTTTGTTGCATCTTAAAATAAAATTGACTTTTTAAACTGTTTGTGTTTCAAGATAATGAAATATTTTCAGTATAAAAATGTAGTTTCACCGTTGTTATTTTTTATCTGAACGCAATTCGAAGATATTTAATTTGTACAAAATATTTTTACGAAAATTTCGGTTCACGTTATACTATGTTAAAAATTCTGTGTCAAAAATAAATTTATTTTAGCAATAATTTTTTTTTAATTTTTGGAAACTGAACTTTGTGAACTTTCCATGAAAAACAGTCGAAAAAATTTTTTATCATTTCTCCAAAAATTTTCCATGAGACAGAACATTCAAAAACTATTTTTTCACTGAAATTCTTATTAAAAAAAATTAATGTGCAAAAAACTGCGGAAAATTCAAAAAATCATAACTCGTAGACAAAATTTTCAGGATTCTGTATTTTACTGTAGGGGAAATAGGAAAAAAAATCTGTGCTTTTTTCATATGGAATGTCCTATTAGTCATTCAACCAAAAGGTTATAAAAAATCCAACGAGTGATAACATTGATCACTGAGAATTTTGTTTACTAGATCACTTTCAGATAAAAAACTCTATTTTCATGTCTCTGAAGTTCCAAACGTTTAAAAATAAACGAAAAAATTACAAAAATTGTTCTATCATTCCTAGTAATAGAATTCATTCATAATTAAAATTCATTCATATTATTTAACGTTGTTTATTATTCTTAATTTTAATCGTGGGTGCAAGTGGAAAATATTTTTTTTTCTTTTGCGTAAACGTTAGGAAATCCAGGCAAATCTATTTTCGAAACACTACCTTTGACTCCTGTATGAGCTTGGTCCAAGTACTTCAACAAAGCTCCCTTGTTATACTCCCAGTGTTTTGGTAGGTGTTCTGCTGTAGGATATTTACAACAACTTAGTTCGAAAGTGATTTCGAAAGAATTGGAAGCAAAATAGTTGTAGTCTTGCATTCCTCCTTTCACAACGTACCTGAAAGAAAGTAACATAAATACGATGAAAAGCAATAGCATTATATTTCTTCAAGCTTGGACACATTCCTAAAACTCTTATCAACTCTATAATTTCCGAATAATAAAGAACTTGTAAAACTTTTTTTACCATATAAAAAAAATTTTGGAGTCAAAGATAAGAAATATTACTTTAAAATCAGAATCATAAGAAATTTTCCGATTTGGAAATAAAATATCAATTACTTTTAAAATCAAAAAATTTTATATTATAAAACTCATTATATTAAATGATAAAATTATATAACGTTGGGCAGTCTGGAAAATACGAAAATTAAAAAATTTATTTTTGAAAACTTATGTGTTAGTCTTTTTTGCTTACATACCATACAATTATATTTTTCCCATGCATTCGTAGAAATGGCCACTTTATTTGCATGAAACGCGGGAACAAAATCCCCTTTCTAGGGTACCCTTTATGGGGTATTTTCCGAATTTTCCTTTCTCATCATTTTCTCGGGATTACAAAACTTTTTCATTTTCCATATAAAAAAGGAAAATTGAAAACTGATTGTAACTGAAATCATTAATTTTGATTGCGGATCGCGAAAAACTCATAAAAATCATTCGCAATACTTCATTCTTCCCTAGGGAATATTCATTTCTTCCGGATCAAGGGGAAGAATGAATATTTCCCTAGGGAAGAATTATTTCTCCCGCTAATTCACAAATACCCCATAAAGGAGATTTCGTTCCTGCGTTCCATAAAAATGAAGTGGACACTTCTACACATGCATGGAAAAAAATATTGTATGCTACACGAGACAATGATTCCAACGAGTGCACTTGCGCACTCGCTTCGCTCGTGCCCAACTTTGCACTCGTTGGAATCATCCTTTTTCTCCCTTGTAGCATAAATATCTATTTAATGAATATAACTTTCAATGTATGCAATTTATCCATGCTGTGAAAACTGCGATAAATGTTGAGGACGCTTTTGTTTTTTAATAATAATAATGGAAAAGTCATCATAATAAATTACCAGTATGCGCCATTGGTGATGCCTTCCGGGAAAACTTCCTTTTTGCTACAAGCATTCTCTTTGTTCATGTTCATCAGTGGATGATTTGACGCATAAACTCGCGCGAGATGTTTGAAAAGTGCATTATCAGGAGATTTACTTTCTTCCCCTGATTCATCCTGTGAACTGAAATGAAAATTCATCATTAGAATGTTTGTTAATTTCAGTTTTGTTTGAAATTTAAAAACTATAAAATGGTAAAATGTAAATTGGAAAAATTATTAAAGAGTACCACAAAATTTTCCATATTTCGTTATGAAAAAAAAATTTGTTAACTCCATGCAAAATAAAGAATAGATTTTATGAAACATAAAAATAAGCATGAAAACTTACCCTGAGTCGTATGGGTAACTCGCAACAATAGCGCCCCCATGGAAATTTCCGGAGAGAACAAAGGGATGATTTTTGATCCAGGACATCATGATAAGGGTTTCTTTTTGTCTACTTCTCAAGAAATCTTGATTGCTGCGATATATCACTGGCTCAAAATGGTCCGGAAAATCTCGATTGAGATCTTTACCATGAGCGTTGTTTCTACCTTTGTTGCCTTCACAATTTCCTTCCTGGAATACGAAAAATTCATACTTATTTATTAACAGATTGAGTGATGCTTACTAGGAAAATAAATTTGGAGCTCTAAAAATTAGAGAATTTTCGAAATTGAATATAAGTAGTTATGTTTAACTTGAAAGGTAAATTTAGCGTGTTGAGACTGGGAGCCTGGGAGGCAATATCAAATTGAATATTTTTGGGTTTGCTTAAATAAAAAAAAAAAGTTACAGCTCCACCAATTGTAAAAATGTGAAATTGAATAGTAATGGGTATGTTAAACTCGAAAAATTAATTTGTAGTTATGACAATCGAAAATAAAAATTGAATACTTGAAGGTATGTTAAACTTGACCAGTAAATGTTAAGTATCGAAATTTAGAACAAACTGTAATGTAATAATATCTATGGAAAGAAGTTTATGTATAAAATTTGAATTTGGGAAAATTTCTGTATACTGAACAATTATAACAATTTTTGATTATTTTTCTGCAAAGGGAATGACTATAAAAATGTTTAATTGTAACTGAAATCAGATGATGTGAAAATATTGTGTATGCATTTTCAAAAAATTTTCTTGGAAAATATTTCACATACAAGACGAAAACGTAGAAAAATAGTAAAATAAAGTAGATTGTCATTGATTGAAAAACTAAATGAATATTGTTATTATTCCTAGATGTTACTGGCTAACTTAAAAAATAAATTTGGTAAAATGATACTGGAAAATAATGTCAGATTGAATGCTTTTGGGTTTGTTGAACTGTAAAAATACAGTTGGAGCTCGGTCAATTGAAAATAAAATTAAATTAAACATTTGTAAGTACATTCAACTTGAAAAATAAAGTTTGAAATCCAACAACTGAAAACAATGTGAGATTGAATATTTTTCAAAAGTATGTTAATAAATAAATTTAGAATGCCGACACTGAAAAATAATGTTAGATTAAATATTTGTGGGTATGTTTTACCACAAAAATAAAGTTATAGGTCCAACGCTTGAAAAAAATGTGAAATAGATTATTAATATTTTTACTGAACTCGAAAAATTAATTTGTAGTTAAAAATGGAAAATAATGTAAAATTGAATACACTCGGAGGTATGTTAAAAAAAATGTTTTAACTTAAAAAATAAATTTAGCGTGATGATACTGGAAAAAAATGTCAGATTGAATATTTTTGGGTTTGTTGAACTGTAAGAATACAATTGGAGCTCCATAAATTAAAAATAACGGAAAATTTAATATTTGAAGATATATTAAAAAAATATGTCTCTGAAGTTTCAAACGTTTTAAAATAAACGAAAAAAAAAATTGTTCTATCATTCCTAGTAATAGAATTAATTTCTAATTTTTGATATTCAACAAATATTATTTCATGTTTCTCATTATTTTAAATTTTAATCATAGGCAGAAATGAATAATAAGTTCTTTTTTATCATTTTCATTTATTTCATAAACGTTTGGAACTTCATGCACATGAAAAAATTATTATAACTAAAAAAAAAAAAAATTGCCGTGGTGATACTGGAAAATAGTCAGATTGAATATTTTTAGGTTTGTTGAAATACAAAAATACAGTTAGAGTTCCATCAATTAAAAATAACATAAAATTGAATATTTTTATGTACATTTAACTTGAATAATAAAGTTTGAAATCCAACAATTGAAAACAATGTGAGATTGAATATTTTTCAAAGGTATGTTAATAAATAAATTTGGAATGTTAACACTCCAAAATGAATTTGGATAAAAAAAATTTTTTTTTTATTTTACCAGAAAAATACAGTTATACTCCAACGATTGAAAAGAATGTGAAATAGAATATTAATAAGTATGCTCATCTAAAAAAAATATATTGGTAGTTATACATGAAAAATAAAGTACAATTGAATACTTGAAGGTATGTCAAAAAAATTTTATAACTTAAAAAATAATTTTGGTATGATCACACTGGAAAATAGTGTCAGATTGAATATTTTTAGCTTTGTTGAACAAAAAGTTCAGTTAGAGCTCCACAAATTAAAAATAACATAAAATTGAATATTTGTAAATACGTTGAACTTGAATAATAAAATTAGAAATTCAACAATTGAAAATAATGTGAGATTGAATATTTTTCAAAAGTATGTTAATTAATAAATTTGTAATTTCGACACTGAAAAATAATGTTAGATTGAATATTTATGTGTGTGTTTTACCAGAAAAATAAAGTTATAGCTCCAACGATTGAAAAGAATGTGAAATAGAATATTAATAAGTATACTGAAACCAAAAAATTAATTTGTACGTATAAATGTAAAATAATGTAAAATTGAATACTTGAAGTTATGTTTAAAAAAGTTTATAACTTGAAAAATAAATTTGGCGTGATGACATTGGAAAATAATGCCAGATTGAATATTTTTAGGTTTGTTGAAATACAAAAATACAGTTACCGTTCGATGAATTAAAAATAACATAAAATTGATTATCTATAAGTACATTTAAATTGAATAATAAAGTTTTAAATCCAACAACTGAAAACAACGTGAGATTGAATATTTTTCAAAAGTATGTTAATAAATAAATTTGGAATGCCGACACTGAAAAATAATGTTAGATTGAATATTTATGGGTATGCTTTACTAGAAAAATAAAGTTATAGCTTCAACGATTGAAAAGAATGTGAAATAGAATATTAATATTTATACAAAACTCAAAAAATCAATTTGTAGTTATAAATGAAAATTAATTTAAAAGTGAATAGCTGGAGGTATATTAAAAAAATGTTTTTAACTAAAAAAATAAATTTGACATGATGATACTAGAAAAAAAATGCCAAATTGAATACTTTTGGGTTTGTTGAACTGTAAAAATACAATTGGAGCTCAATTAATTGAAAATAACATAAAATTGAATATTTGTAAGTACATTGAACTTGACTAATGAAGTTTGAAATTCAACAATTGAAAACAATGTGAGATTGAATATTTTTCAAAGGCATGTTAATAAATAAATTTGGAATGCTGACACTCCAAAATAATTCTAGAATAAATATTTGTTGGCATGTTTTACCAGAAAAATAGAGTTATAGCTCCAACGATTGAAAAGAATGTGAAATAGAAGATTAATAAGTATACTGAACTCGAAAAATTAATTTGTAATACATGAAAAATAATGTAAAACTGAATACTTGAAGGTATGTTAAAAAAAGTTTATAACTTAAAAAATAAATTTGGCGTGCAGACATGTGAAAATAATCAGATTAAATATTTTTAGGTTTGTTGAACTACAAAAATACAGTTGGAGTTCCACCAATTGAAAGTAACGTGACATTGAATATTTTGAAATACGTTTAACTTAAAAAATTAAATTGGAATTCTACGTAATGAGAAAAATATTATATTTAATATTTTCAAAGGCATGGTCAACTAGAAAAATAAATTTGGAATACTGACATTGAAAAAATAATGTTAGTTGGAATATTAATTGGTCCAATATTTATTAATATAACGATTGAAAAGATTATGAAATATAAAATTAATAAGTAGGTATATTGAACTCAAAAAATTATTTTTGTAGTTATAAATTAAAAATACTGTACAGTTCAATACTTGAAGGTACGTCAAAAAAGTTTATAACTTAAAAAATAAATTTGGCGTGATGACACTTGAAAATAGTGTCAGATTAAATATTTTTAGTTTTTTGAGCTACAAAAATACAGTTGGAGTTCCACTACTAATTGAATAATACGTTAAACTTGACTTATAAAGTTTGAAATTTACCAATTTAGAACATATGAGATTGAATATTTTCAAAGGCATGGTTAACTAGAAAAATAAAGATATAGCTCCAATGATTGAAAAAAATGTGAAATAAAATATTAATAACTATAATAAACTCAAAAAATTAACTTTTAGTGTTAAATGGAAAATAATGTAAAATTAAATACTAAAAGGTATTTTCAAAAAAATGTTATAAATTAAAAAATAAATTTGGAATGATGATACTGGAAAATAGTGTCGAATTGAATATTTTCAAGTTTGTTGAACTATAAAAATACAGTTGGAGTTCCACCAATAATTGAAAATAATGCAAAATTAAATATTTATAAATAAGTTAAAGTTGATGTTCATAAAGTTTACAACGTTGAAAACTCACGCCAGAATTTTTTTTGAGATTTAATTGTCGACAAAAAAAAGCTATTGAATCATCGACTATGAAATTAGCCGTTTTGAAAAAAAGTCAAACTTTTGAGATTCTTGTAATAAAAACATGTCTCAGAAAAATTTTATTTCCTGTAAACATTTTTCTACAAAAATATACGAGTAATACCAGTATACCAAATTTGTATACGAGGCTTAAATATTTTCTTATTAAAAGTTTGGAATTTCTTGTAAGGTTTTTCTATGGTCACATCATTAGAAAATTATTTCTTGTTAGAATTTTTTAAGGTCGACCTTATAAAAAATAGAATTCTTCCAAAAAACTTCTGAAGGTTATAATAATTTTGCCATTTCTAATCAGAATCAAAATCACTAGGGTTGGAAACATGTTAAGATAATTTTTTGTTAGGGGCTTTGTGGAATTTGTTTTTTCAACGTTTTACATTATTTATGATGAATCTCAGAAAAAAATTTTCGTGTGATTTGTCAGCGTTGTAAATTTTATGAACATTAAAGTTGACTAATAAAGTTTGAAATCTACCAATTGAGAATAATGTAAGATTGAATATTTTTATAGGCATGGTTAACTAGAAAAAATAATTTGAAATTCCAATACTGAAAAATAATGTGAGATTGAATATTAATTGGTATGTTTTACCAGAAAATTAAAGTTATAGCTCCAACAAATAAAAAAAAATGTGGAATGTAATATTAATAAGTATATCGAACTCGAAAAATTATTTTGTAGTTATAAATGAAAAAAAATGTCAAATTGAATACCTGAAGGTATGTTAAAAAAAGTTTATAACTTAAAAAATTAATTCGGCGTGATGATACTGGAAAAAAATGCCAGATTGAATACTTTTGGGTTTGTTGAACTGTAAAAATACAATTCGAGCTCCATAAATTGTAATTAACATAAAACTGAATATTTGTAAGTACTTTGAAATTGACTAATAAAATTGGAAATTCAACAATTGAAAATGATGTAAGATAAAATATTTTTCCCAACGCCGTGGAGAAATTGCAATGTTCTCAATGGTCTAAATCATCAAAACTCGGATTTCCTTTGCGTCATTAGGAAAAATATAGTCCTCAACTTTTGCAAAAAAGCATTTTTACCGAATATAATTGCAAAACTCGCCTTTGGCTGGTCTTGCAAACTTCTTATTTGCTAAAAAAGCTCAGTTTGCACTCGTTGAGAAATATACTATTTCAATAATATGATAAAACTATAAATATAAATTTGGAAGCTTGGCACTAGAAAAGAAAGCGAGAATAATAATTTCTGAATTAAAAAAACACCAAAAATAATTTGTACTAATGTTCTCTCGGAGTGAAAACTCTGAAAATTCTCTCCTAGATAACATTACTACAAACTTTATATATTTACAAAGTATATTACAAATACTAAAAATTCAATAAGAAAAAAAAAACAAAAAAAAAACAATTATACCTCTGACACTTCAAAACCATCAGGATTCATAGAAGGCATGAGGAAAATATCCGTGTCATTGACCAATCTAGTCACAGTCGGGTCCTTTCCATAATTAAACAGCAAATACTGTGCCAAATAAATCAGCATTTCCCTCCCAACAGGCTCATCCCCGTGCATATTCGCCACGTATTTAACCATCGGTTCAAGGAGTTTTCGGTTCCCAACATCCTCGGAAATCTCCAATACAATCAATTGTTTTCCTTGTACGGATTCCCCGAGCAAATGCACTTTCGCCAAATTCGGGTACTCATTTTCCAGAGTTGTGAAAAGACTCACAAGATCTGCGTAATGCGTGTAACGTGGTGTAACGAAATCCTTTTTCACTGACCGAATGGAATTGGCGTCGATGCTCCCCAAGAATAAATATGTCAGGACGACGACGCTCCACATTTTGACAGAAAATAGACGAAAACGACTAGCGAAAAAAAAGCCGTGCGATTTCATCATCGCACAGTTAGAGATGTTATCGCGGTTAGAGATGTGCCAACGTCATGTGACGGTCATTATGACCGTGACGTGACCGTCATGTGACCGTCATTGACGAAAGCTTCGTGACGTGACGTGACATGAC
>JAPYZL010165355.1:0-25744 GCA_030522825.1 Platygaster orseoliae
GAATTCTGCCGCTGATTTTATGACTGCTCGAAAAGAGGGCTGTGTTCACGCGATTCATCGTAAAAAAGCGGCCATTCGAACACATGCATGGAAAAAAAAATCATTTTGAAAAATGACATACTGTATAAAAACTATTTGGGGACTAAAAACCAATATTTCCGTGAGCTGAAAGTCAGAATAAAGAGAATAATAGAAATTCAACAATTTTCTAATATGAATAATAAATAATATTAAAAACAAAGAATTTGTAAAAGATAATTGTTTTCTGTGTCTAAAATAAAACTTGATCATTGTACAAAGGAATAAGTTACATACTTATTTTGAAAATCTACATTATGGTATTCACAAAATTTAATTAACAAGCAATAATAATAATTTTTGTGTTGAAAAAAAATACTTTACAACCGATTAAGTGTCTTTATTTCGAATTGTTTGAAAAAAACTCAAAAAACGACGTTATTGAAACTCCACCAATCACAGAAAAAAATGTTTCACCCAGCTATTGAAAACTTCACTCTATCAAAAACAATTTTTTTGACTGATACCAGTAAAATTTTCATTTCAATTTTCAGAAAAAAAAATTTCCCGATATATGGAAGATAAATTAAAAAAAAAACTAATCTTAGTATATATCTAATTCGTAATAAAAATTGAAACAATGGAAATAAAAATCCTTCAAATAAATAAAAAAGTCAAAAATCAAAGAACTTCAAATTTCCAAAACGATCAAACGATGATGTTTGTGAAGATTCGTTTTTGGTAGTCAACTGCGCTCATTCACGTGTTTTCTCGGTAGAAAGCTTTTCTCTAACACTACAAATAAGAGCTTGCGTCAGCTTTCACCTCGTCTCTCTCCATGAGGAAAAGCACGCGAATCAACGAGACATCACAGCGACAGCGCGAGTTACGCTGACGAGCTATACGTGTACTTACTCGCATCATCCGAGCTTGAAATCAATTTTAAGTTTCAGCTCAAGCGATGCGCTCCACAATGAAATTTACAGCCGCTATCCAACTTGGTCAAAAATCGCAAACCAAGCAAAAAAACGTCATTCCTTACTGAAATTGAAAAAATGGTCAATTTTCCAATTGGATTTCATTTAGGAAAACATGAATGTCATTCCAGTTGACAATCAAATTGGATTTTTTAATAGAGTTTCTTCTGGAAATCATGTTAAAATCATGAAACAATTTTCAATTTTATTACAGAAACCCAAAACGATTCTTGCAGAAAAACGTAATCAATCATACGTCATTCGTAGAAAGTCTGCGAAAAAAACCACTGTTTTTAACCCCGAAAACATCCGCTAAATCTAGGTTCCGAACAACTTCAAAACCATCGTATTCATGCAAATATTGCCTTTGAAAAAAAACCCCTGCGTTAATAACAGCTCCGCCATTGCGGAGTTTATCGATTTTCAAGGCTGCAGCAAAAACGCGTTGGGCCTATATCTAATATCAAAGCTCGGCGCATTCTCTTCATCTAAACTTGAAGAGTCGATATCTCATTAGTATCACTTGGTAGAACTCTCCACATTCAATTGCCATTCAAGAAACCCGTAATTCCCATCACGGCAATATAACGCAGTAGTCGCACATTTTCCAATGATGAATCAACCTTTAAGACTATAACAGTGGGAAATATTCATGACTCGATGTTTGCTGCCTTCGTTATCAAGCATTATTTTATTCATGTTTTGAATTAAATGATAATTTTCAAAAAAGTCATCATTATAATTTATTAAGGTGCATTTTACAGAGTTGGAGCACAGCAGTGAAATTTAAAAATCGATTTGAAGTTTGAAGATTCAGAGTAAAGTGAAACAAAGATTGAAAAGCATCAATACACATTAAATACACAGAAATGGAGATATAAACAAAAAGCATGTTTTTTCACCCCTTTTTCAGTTATTGTCAAAAATTTATAAAAATAAGCCACTGCTGCAAAAAAAATTTGCCCTCTCAAGTTTTGTTGAAACAACATATCTTTTTTTTCCGTGCTGTTTTTCTGACAAGTGTCTTCGCAGTCTCGACACACGCAGATTTTTGATCTGGCAATTTTAATATTTCAATAAGTTGAACAAGATGCATTTGAAATTAGCTCGTAAATTGTTCCGGGTCTGAACTCTCGCGATATGAACGCCTCGAGTTTGAACAATGGACAGAACTCGGGTCTATCAAAATTGCATTTGGCCGTGCGAACTGTTCGTTAAGACTCCAATTTCGGGGGCTATAGGTGGTGCTCGTGCTCTCGGCTTCGTTAGTCTTCATTATTTTCGTATTACGATACGAGCTCTCTTCCCTGCGACTGCGACCGATATTAAACTCGCGAATATCCAGCTCGCCCTCTGAAGAGTATCGCGATGCATGACCTCCTTCGGGTTGCCACCGATAGTGTACACTTCAGGCGAGCCAAGTACGGAAGCCGCTCGAAACTTTCGTAATTTACTCGCGAAAGTCCCGAAACATATCGCACCGACATAATCATACACACGGGATCATATCTGATGTACGGTACGGCATTGTTTGCGTTTCCGATAATGCGAAAGAGTAAGCGTTTTTGATAAAAGAAAATTTATGGCCTGGTAATGGACTTCGGAATTTTCCCACTCTTTTAATCTGTAATAGGTAATTCTGAATGTTTTATAATCTAATTTGACTAATTTGCTTAGTAAAAAGCTAGTTACTAGTAAATGGTAGAAAATTACCATTTCAGATAGTCAAAAAACATGCAGTATTGAAAGTATTTGAATTGCAATTTAAATTTTCAATTCCAATTAATGAGAGGGAAAAATTCCCTATGTGACATAATGAATTTTCTAGTAACTAATAAAAACAACTTTTAACTAGTCAAAAAGTGGGGAAAAATAAAAAATTTTCTAATTTCACTCATTCAATCAGTCTAAGTTTAGTTTCTCGTAGTATTTTATCCAGCTAATAAACAATCAGCAATCGGTAATTCAAAATTTTATTTTGATTCATCGTCAAAAATTGACCATTTCTGTAAGAATTTCAGTATTTTTATAGACAACTTAACAGATTTCAAAACTTCGATGCACTAGAATTAAAAAGTTATTCGATTCGCAGTATTTGAATTATTTAAACATGCATTACTTGAAGTATTTGAATCGTATTTTAAATTGTCAAGTATATTTAATGAATAGGAAAAAATGACGATTTCAACAATCATTTTGACTTATTAATGTTTGAAAATTGGCTCTTTAAAACAGTACAGTTTTATGGTTCTATAGTTCAATTTGACCAAGTTTCATAGCGGAACATTTTCTAGTAACTAATCAAAAATAACTGTTTTCACTAGTTTAAAAGTAGGTACACATAAAAAATTTTCTGATTTTACTCATACAATCAGTTTAAATTTAGATTCTTGGAGTATTTTATCCAGCTAATAAATAACCAGGAATTGGTAATTCCAAATGGTTCTTTGGATTCCCAGTCGAAAATTGACCATTTCTGTAAGAATTTCAGTATTTTTATAGAGAACTTAACAGATTCAAAAAATTGGATGGAATAGAATTAAAAAGTGAATTGATTCGCAATATTTGATAAACTTTCAAAAACAGTATTTGCATAAACATTTTGTCATTTTTAATATCTAGTATTTTTGGCGTTTTTTAAGATTTTTTCAGTATTTTAACATTATCAAGAATTGTTTTCTATTCTCACAGATTTCTATGTAGATTCCTAGAATTTGATGTCATAAATTAAAAAAATTTGTGGATTTTTAGTAAGGTTTTTTACAGATTTTTGAAAAAATATATCTTCACGTATTGAGAATATTTCACAGACAGCTATTATTGATCGTATTTTATATTTTAAAGTGTTTTAAAAGATACTCCAGGATTTTTGTAGATGTCTAGTATTTTTTTTAAATATAATTTATTGTAATAAAATTAATTGTACCTACAATAATATATCTGTAACTCTGAAAGTTTAAGAATAAACAAAAACAAGAAAATTTTTTTAGTTACAGTAATATGTATTATGAAATAATAATTTTATTTCAATACAACCTTAGGTGACAATAGAAAAATGTTTTTTTTCTGTTTTTGTTTATTTCATAAACGTTTCAAACTTTAGGTTTATTTTCAATAGATTTTTTGTATCTCAATATATTTTTCAGAAAGCAGTATATTATCCAGAGATCTGAAGTATTTCATGGATTTCCGGTACTTTTATTTTTTTTTATGTTACTTTATTATTTGTAAATTATTAATGAATTTTTTGTGGGTACCCTTATAAATCCCACTCTAGATTTTTGAAACTTGATGTTCGACGATCGAAAATTAATGAATTGTAATTAATAATTAATGTTTGACAAGTATATATTCATAAATTCACAGTATTTTATGCACTACTCGTATTGATAGTTATTTACATAATTTTGAATAGTCATACAGTATTATACAATTTTGTGGAATTTTTCGTATTTTCAGCAAAAACTGCGAAAATTCTTATAATTTGATCCTAAAAGATTCAGTTTTTTTTGCATTCAATATTTCATTAGATTATTTAGAAAAAGTTTTTTTCATGAATTTCTAGTATTTCCTAGATTTCAAGCACTGTTAGCTTTTTCCAATTTTTTTCATAATAGTACAATTTGAAAAATTTTTACGTACTTATTTTTATGGATTTCTATGTATCGATTTCTCTAATTATTTATTCATAGTTGAGTTGAACTGATAAAAGTGCACCCATTTAAAATTACAGTCCAAAATAGGACAATATCAAAATATTATTCATAATTAGTAATATCTTTTTTTATAACAAAAAAAGCAAAAATAAAAAAAATTGTATCGTCCAAAATAAATTCTATTATTCGTACAACTTCCAATCACTTGTTTGAAAAATCGTTACGATATTTTCATTCGAATTCAAACTTTATATGTATAACGAAAACGATAAAATCGTTAGTTGAATAATTGGATGGTAGAAAAACGCGGACGTCGTGGAAAGTTCAGTAAGTCGATTTCACGAATATTCTGAGCCAGTTAAATCGTCACTTTACCCGATACCGTGAGTGCCGTCCAAGTGAATTCCTTTAATGGAATTCCTCGAAGTACGTTAAAGTTTCGAACTTGCCGAACTTGACACTTTGCGCGGTCAAAAAGAGAGCTGTCCAATTTACAGTTCGACGTCGTCGCGATCGAATGTGGAACCTTTTTGGAGACTGCGATTCAAGGTTATCGTAAAAACGGGAATTGAGAACATTTAGATTGAACTGAAATGAGAAGAAATTTTTTGTTTATCGGAATTTCGTTACTTTGGTCTTGGGAAAAATTGCAAGATTGAGATCACTGAAGAATTTGAAGTAATTTGTCAAGTTCAAAATTAGTTTCAGGATTTTTTACGGTTTTTTGAAGAAGTTAATAGTGCTCTTGAAGATTTTATGTGATTATTGCGAGCGCAAGCAATGAAATTTTTCAGCGAAAAAAGGTATTTCACGAAAATTTAGTGCTGCATAATACAATCTGGGAAACGATATTTTCATGAGATATTTTTTTTTCAAACACTATGAAATTTGAAAAGAGACTCTGAAGAATTTTATGAATCGAAAATGGACTTTAAGATTTTCTGTAGTTGGTTTATAAAATTTTTTAACATCATGATAAGAATTTGGGAAACTCTAAGAGTTATAGAGCTTTTCTGTTTTCGTGAATTGGGAGATTTTCAATTGATTTATGATAATGTATAACTGCGAATTTCAATGAATTTTGCATAACTTGAAATATTTTCAATGTTATTTTTTTTATTAATAGGGCATTTTAGGAATGTTTTATTACTCTAAAGATTGATCATTCATGAATTTAAAAAAATGTGTCCGAGAATAATTATGTAACTTTGAAAAATCTTAAACATTTGATTTGAAGATTTTAGATATCATCGTTTCCATAAAAATGAGTGACAAATTCCGAATTTGAAGAATTCCGTCAATTTTCGTAGATTTCGGTAAATATTCCGTAATATTTTCTGTAATTATTTTTTCTTTTAATTTTAAAATTTAAAAGCTGAAACAAGTCTTTTGAAAAGTTTGATGGTTTATTTATGTCGACACACACGTTATTCAAAATCAAATGAATCTACTTGGAGTTGTCAAAAAATATTGAAAAAATAAAATATGAGATAAACATGTAATAAAATTTTGATTTTTTGTATTTTATTCTAAGTTTCGTGTCCAATAGCCTTTTAGAAGAATCCAATGTTTAAAGAATTGTTCCTAAAGTTATTTTTCAAAAAGTTTCGGGACATGGAATAATTGCCTTATTTCCTAAAAATAATAGCTTTACACTTACTTAACATAAAATATAATTGTCGGAAATTTTATAGTTATTTTTAATCTATATGTATAATAAAAATTCACGCAAAATCAGCATTTTCAATTGGTAGACTCTCTTAGTAATTTTAACAGTTTTGACAGTTTTACATTAATTTGAAATTTTTTCATGAACATTTTGACGATTTTTTAGGAATTTTGACATCAGTAATGAGTCTCACACAGTTTGCAATAATTATGACATATTTTACTTTCAGAAACTGTAAAATTTGTCAAAAGGAATGTAAAACTGCAAAAATTAATGAAATCTTCAGGACCGTGGAAAAAAAACTGTAGACAATTATACACTCTTGAATAACGTGAGATGTTAAGATTTACAAATATGGAATATGTAAAAAAAATTGTGAAGCTGTTCGAAATTGGGATTTCTTCAGAAACTTTAGGTTTTTTTATAATTTATAAAATTGTTAAAACCATCAAAACTGTCATGAAACGTTTATCTGTGATAAATGATGAAACTTGGAATATTGAAATCATTGGAACTGTTTAAAATTGTATATATTTTCAATACTGTTAAAAAATTATACTGTCATTAGTGAAATACTGTCAAAATAGTTGAGCTGTGTTTTGACATTCGACTGTCAAAAGAGTCAAAATCATTGAAAACTGACAAAACTATTGAAACAATTGCAAACTGTTAACATGTCATAAATGTCAAAACTAATGACAACTCTCGAATTTTTAAATAACAATGAAAAAGTGCCATAAACGCCATAAATTCAGACTTTTTAACTGTGAAAACGAACAATTTAACGTAATTTAATTCACATAAAATTTTTGCCATTTCACAAAATTACGTTTAATTTTATGAGAGTTTAAAAATTTCAGTAAATATTTAAATCAAACGAAGTTATAACAAAACAAGTTCTTGCACTTCGAGCATAACTGTTCTCCCGTAGTTTGATAAAATATTTCAAATGTTATTCCATTATCACTCAGTCTCAAGGTTTTTTATTAACGAAAAAAATGAAACGAACGTTATCCTTCATACTTATTTACTTTTAAATGATGATAAATTCGATTCATTTCTTCTTTTTTACTATTGTCGTCAGAAAATCCGCGAAAAAAGCTTTCTCATCTCATCAAATTTCATCATTCTTCTTGGAACTTATCCACCACTACTTTAAATCGTTTTTGAAGCTAGCGCATGTGTGAGTAAATTACTTTCTGAAGTAGTTTAAACTTTGGCAGAAGTTGAGATAAAAGATGAGAAAAAGTCTCGTATACTTAAATATCATATATGCCGTAAGAAACGACTTGTGAAATAAAACTGTATGACTTTGATTTTCCAAATTTCTACAGTTTGTATTTTTGCAAATAAAAAAAACACCGTTTTGCTCTTTTCATGTTGATGTCAAACCTGATGATATTTGCACAGTTTTCGAATTCGCTTGTTCGTTAGAGTAGGTAATGAAGTCGAGTAAATTTTTAATGTATTTTTCATTGCCATATGCATTTTCGAGATAGAGGAAAAATTTCTGAAAAAAATTTCAAGACTTTATTTCAAGTTTTCAAGTTTCAAGAAGCTTTTTATAAAATAATTGCACAGTTTCATTCATTTCTTTACACTTGTGTTCGTAGTATTTTAAAGGTTTCTAAAAACGCGTGAAAATGCATCACCATAAATTCCTCGTTAATGTCATTTACGAAATTCTACCCAATTTTCAAAATGTCGCAGCTATTTCTCACCTGATTTTCTAACCCCATAAAAACATAAACATCCCCGAAGAACGCCTTGAAAATTAAATTCCGACTGCACCATAAAACCGCTACGGAATTTAATTAGCAAGTAAGTACCTTCATGAAAAGACTCGAAATGAGCCTGTTAAACGTAAAAATAATATTTTCGTAACATAGCTCACTTTTTATGTATCTTTCATACTGGTATGTTTCACGTTAATAGTGAACATATTTATCAACGTCCCACTTTACTCGCAAAACGTCGGAAACAATAACAAAAATTTGGAGACCCTAAAATATGACTGCGGTATATGTTTCAGGGGAATTGGATTTATTTCCCTTTTTATTCGAGATAAGTCTGAAATCCCCCAGCTGTGTCATAAACGTGGGTAAAGTTGAAAAAAGCCAACTGCCGTCAGATCTAGGAGCGGTCGAGTTTGGTCAGCTCAGAGCAAGTTGTGCAGCGAATGCCGAGTCATTCGTAACTTTCACAGTAATAATGCTATTCCTGCTCAACGTGTAAATAGTAACTACAGTATGTTTATGCTATAAATACACGCTGGGAATGTTCTAAAATGTTACGAGGTCTGAATAACAATATATTTCTCAACAAGTGCAGAAAAGGTTCTCTAAAAGAATTATTCTTTTCAGTTAAATTGCTGGTTTTTATAAGATGATTTTGAACGTGCCTAAAATTCTGCACATTTAAAATTGAGTGAAAAAATAATATGAATATAAAAGAAAAAAAATTTTATTTTGCAATTTCCTGATAATGGAATATTTAATTCTAATGATTCTAAGTGAAAATCAAGTTTGATGTCCATCTGATAAAATAGTTTTTAACTAGAAGTATACTTGGATTTTTTTGTCTGTTAGCAGTTATTTATGGAAGTTTCAAAATCCATGTTAATTTGATTTCTGAGTAAAAATAAATTTTTATCTCGAACTGAAAATCTAACGAAATAACCATCTGAAATCGCATTTGGATTTTACAGTATATTCTCCAATTTTTTAAAAATAAAGCCATTAGATTTCCAACTAAAAATCTAGTTAAATTTAACAAAAGAATTCCATTTTAAGAAAAAATTATTATTTTAAAATGTAGTTTAAAATTGATAACCATTTTTTTTCAAACTCAATTAAACAAATTGCTAGGATAACTTCTTCGTTGGAGATTTCGAATTTGATTTGTGCAATAGAATGGTAATTTGAGTATAGGCTCTAAAATTTTCATCTTACAGGAACACACCTGCATACTTGAAAATTTGAAGCACGAAACTAAACTTGAAATCCACAGCTCTGAAATCACTCGTTCTGTGTTATAATCTATGAACTGCTAAGAATAGAAGTTTGGATTCGATTTACATGGAGCTCGCTGCAGCCTTATGCAAATAGCTGCAAAACTCTTTACAAGGTAGTTTCGCTGTCCACAAATATGCATTGTTGGATGATTTACGAAGATTGTGTTTTGTTTCCATGAGTTTGTCTGATATGCAACGTTGCAAGTTGCAAAACTATAACAAAAATCTCTAACTCTTAATTCAGCAAAATATCCTGAAAAAAAGGCCAAGTGCCATTTTCATAACCTTATTTCATTCATGAAATTTTATCATTATGCAAATAGGGAACACGAAATCCGCAGTATCGTCGTTATTCATACATTAAAAAATGTTTTTCTTCCCTCGTCAAACTCCATTTAACAAGAACAAACAATAATTGTCCAACTCGATGAACATCAATCAATTTACAAGTTGCTCCGTCTAGAGAAATGATGTTCCAAACAAACCCAGTGACACAGTACCTAAAAAGTTGGATCTTTGTGTACCGTCAATGCATCAAGCATGGCATAATTTCAATCGAAAAAAGCCCGAACTCCATTCTCGTATGTCTGATTCTTTTTGCGTTTCATCATTTCAATGTGATCTGGGTCAAACATTCGCAGAAATTGAAAAAGTGATGCGATTTTTCATATTAGGAAAAACTCTCTGTCGAATTTTCCTTCCATGCCACGTTTCCTTTGTAGCGTGATGGATTCGGGCATCGAAATACATAAAACTCAAGTAGAAACATCGGTGGAATGATTTATATGAGACCTTTCTGAGGGACGTATTGTCATTCAAAAGGCACGTTTTGACTTATTTATATATTCTTAGTACTTTCACAGTTATTTCTTGTCAATGTTGAGTTTTGAGATTAATCATTTCACATATGTATCAGACGTTTCAGTAGTTTGTTTATAAAGAATTTTGTAAAAACTGCGACTGTTTTACAATGGTAAATATGATCGGTTGGATATGGTTTTTAAAAAATTATAACGTAGATACAGATCCACATAGCATTTTAAAAACTCAACTTTAGGCCTTTATCAAGATCTTCAAAATAGGCAATAATATAAATGCTATTCATGAAAAAGTACCCACTGTTAACAAGATCTTTGACAAGTAATGAAAAACTTACAGTATATTTTTTACATAAAACACGCAAGTAATATCACAGAATAACAAATTATCCTGTAATTTTTTGAACATTAACTAAATAAGTGATAATTACATAATTTTATTTTTGAGCCAAACAAAATATTGAAAAACACCTTACATAATAAAATCTGTTCATATATCTAAATTGATGGATTACATGGTTCACATTGGTTCAAAATTCTTTTGAAATTCCCCGTGTTTACATCATAATCGGATTTTTGCGGTCTATAAAAATGTAACATAAAAACTTTTCGAGAGTTTCCACAATCTCGCGTCTATGAAAAATCATTTTTGCTGGTTCATTCAGCCCTGTGAATCACTCGTTACTCCGAAAACAAGTAAAAAAAGCGCAACGAATTCACAGAAAAAAGAATCGACGTTCGCTTTCATCAATGAAGTCGCCAACTCTCATCGACGTTCGAATTTTCCTCTCGAAATTTCCAGCTCGCACTTTTTGGGCGGACACGGGCGAACCTTCCTGAGTAATATGTTTGCTTTCGGAACGGGGGTCTTTTTGCACAAAGTTCACTTGTCGGAATTTTACGATCCTCCATAGGCGTATTCAACAATGAGTGTAGACTTTTCCCTGTGCAGTGTTTGATATGACTTTTGGTCCTCGTTTCGTAAATTCTACCGGACTTGAAACTTGCAAGTTTCGAGTGCAGGTTTGTTAGTGTTTCAATCAGAGTCGTTTTTTTCGATTTGTGGATAAAGAACAAATTGAAATAATCAAACCCTCAATTACCGAAGATCATTTCAGATTTTTTGAAATATTCACAAGATACACTCGAGAAATTTTGTGAGATTTACGGGAACCTTGAATGAAAAATTGCTAGTCAGCACAATTCGACTAATTTATTAGGTATTTATTCGCATGCACGAAACGTTTGTTCACAACTCAAATAACAATTTGGCACACCTCGTTATCAGTGTTTACACCATGGGCGGTTAATAGCCAACAACAACAGAAGCGTATTGACCATCCAGATTCTCGACCTAGCTAAACGACGGTAATGGGCAAACTGTTAAACTGTTTATGTGTCAAAGGGAAGACATTCATAATCATTAATGAATTTGCTCATAATTACTCTTACCGTAAAGCAATCTACGATTCGAGACTAAGCAAATGATGCCTTGAACAGATGGAAAGTAATGAGTTCTATGCATCGATCCCAAAAGTGGGAGCGTAGTGTATTCTGTGATAATGAACGAAATTTCAAGAACTACCTGACAATTCCTTGCATAATAATACTCAAAAAATTAAAGGAATATTATTCATACTTTTTTAAGAAATAATATAGTGAAACTATAAATTGTTATGAAAACTTGTATTGTTAGACAAAGAAACCAATAATTACAGATTATCAAAGTCTTATTCAAAAAACGCAATCATTCAAATCGATAAAACGTCTAGAACTACATCATATTACAAATTTTTTAAAAACAAAAATAACTCACATTACTTGCAACATAGATTCATCAGATATAAGACAATCCAATCTCATTAATAGAATAATGCAAAAGCTCACTAAAAACAATTGGCGAGAAACAAATGATCGGGTTCGGTGAAAGAGGGCTTACTTGATATTGTTAGGCAAATTGCAGACGTAGTAGTTTCCATCTACGCCAAACAATTAAACGGATCATGGAGCAATTGCGAAACTGGATTACTGCTTGCGCCCATGTTTGCGTGTATATGTGTGTGTATGAGAAAACACATATTTCTGAATTTGAATGCACCCCAAAAGTCATTGAAATTTCATCTTGGGTGCGAACAAGAGGAAGCGCATTGGATTTCAATATCGCTGACCCGTTGCGATATTGAGGGAGGTAGCGTAAAAAGTTACATGTCGCTTTCCTCTCGATTTCTCTCTCTTTTCGAGGATTCTGCTCGAGATATCATTCACGTATTTTTTGATCTTTTTTATTACTATTTATTGGTGTTGAAAAAACCGTGTTTTTTTGTACAATTTCGGTAATTTGAGATTCTAACGTGAATAAATGTACAATAAAAAAACAAGAATCATTGATGTGGAGACGGTAATTTTACAGCTGATGATTTGAAGGTTGGTTTGATTTTACGATTATAAAATTTTGTGTCTGATTCAGGAACTTCAAAATTTTGTATTTTAAATTTTGTATTCATTCAATTTTCTATTTTAAATTTTGTATTCATTCAAATTCAAAAAATAAATGTCACTTCAGTTGTGCAAATAACTTACAGGTTTCAAAGTTAGTTGAGAAACGAATTTGGGATATCAAATATCACGTGTGGAAATTTTCTCTGCCGATTTTCTCTGCCGTATTCTTGCCATTTCTCTGCCTCTCTCCGCTATATCTCTGCCTTTTGTTTACATTTTGTCTGCCATTACTCATCTAGTGCAACGTGTGGAAATTTTCTCTGCCATTTCTCTGCCTCGCTCTCTGCCATAACTGTGACTTTTCTTTACATTTTGTTTGTCATTACTCAGCTAGTGCGCACTAGCTGAGTAATTAATACTCAGGTATTAATTTATATGGTTAGGTATAAAAAATACCTAACCTAACCTAACCTAACCAAAATTTTGTAGCTGGATCGAAAGTTTTAAACAGCGAGATTCCGAGTTTTAATTTCATATTATTGATTTTTGAACTTTTGTTGGATACTGAAAGTTTCTGAAGTTATATAGTTGAGAGTTTTTAACTCGTGATTGAAATTACGTAGCGAACGTAGAGAATTACTTCGAAACTCAGGAATTTGATTTTTTTTGTATCATGAGTTTCATCAATTTTAAATGTATTTAGGATACTTTTATATCCTAAAAGTCTAGAGTTTTGTAAGAAATTATATGAATTATTTGATTCAATTAAAAAATTTTTCATCATAAAATTTCTCTGTTGCCTAGAATGTCCCATTAAAAGATGAACTTTTTGTAATTTTAGGAATCAACTTCGAAATATAGTTGATTTCGAATTTGTGTTCTGAAATATTTTCAATTTTTCAAGAAACTTGAGGATCAGAAAACTAGAATTTTTAAATTGAGGAATTTTTTTTGCTGATATTGGAAATAATTTTATGAAATCTTAGGATACTTGATATTTGCAGTTAGGCATGACAATAAAAAACCATGATATTGAAAAAAAATGAAGTGTTTGTGGATGTTTGAATAATAGAAACAAAAGTTTTTGAATTCGTCAAATTTTTCTACGAAGTTTATGATTTCGTTGTTTGAAAAAAAAAGTTAAAATTTTTGAAATGTCCGAGGTTTTTAGTTTATCATCGACTTATTTTCTTCCATGGTGTAGTGAATTTTTGAATTATAAGTATTTAATAGGAATTGAATTTTTTTTAAAAACTTTTTTCTGCGTGTCATATTCCAAAAGTGTTCAACTTTTGGAATAAAGTCAAAAATGTTCAGTCTCCAAGATGAGCAAATTCAATGATGTAAAATAAAAAATTCATAAAACAGAAACATATGGAAATCATTATGCTTAATAGATTGTGAAGAAGTAAAAATAAATTAAAAAACACACCATCAATAATTGAAAGTTCGATGATAATAAGTTAATTGTAAGAGATTCACGAATATAAGATTTTTGTGCAAAACCAAAAAAATTGTGATATACGTACAAAAATTTTTTTGAAAGCCAAACTAGAAAATTAAAATATCTTTAATAAAGATACAAAAATAAATCAATTCACGAAAAAAATCCTTCAAGTTTCCAACTTCAGAAAACATACATTTTCCTCTATCTCGAAAGGAAATTAAAAATACAAACAACAAAAAATATTCTAACCAAAAGCTTTTATCAAAGCTCCCCAGAATCTCAGAGAATGTACGAACTTCGACTTCTGGATCAACAAAAACTCATCCGTCAATATCCCCAAGTTTATCCACCTTTCTTCAAACACTAGAAAAGTAAAGTTCAAACTCGAACAGCTAAAGACAATTCGAGTGACAAAACGCTGTTCTCGACAATTTGAGATGTATAATTCGAGAGGAAAATGCAGACACCAATTACGTAGACATGAAAAATAACCGGGGATTAAAGCGACCGTGCCTCGCGTTTTCACGTCTCGTGAAAAGTTCGTGTCTACATACTTGCCCTTCCAACGAGGTCAGAACTTAGATGCTGAGACGCTGTATTTGCTAGAGGGGAAGGGAAAAAAGTAAGGTGAGTGACTCGCCCTACTTGAACTGCACTCCTTGACTTCGGAAATAGCATCGAATAACCTTTTTAACTTTACATCTATTTTTTTCATTTCAGAATGCATGCACTTTCAAAGTTCACTTGGATATCAATTTCAGTAATTCGTTGTCAGTGTGGAATCTTGTTACTAAGTTGATATGAAGGATGGAAAATTATCAGAATCAACTTTCGTATTTTTCAAAAAGCACTTTCAAAAACACGTTTATTGCAGACTGCATAAATTTATTACCAATACTAACACATTGAGTAAATGTATAAAAACTTTTTTTTATAAAAAATATCAATCGTTGTTTTTTATACTGTATTTTTGCTTCAGGGAATATTATCGATAACATTTTCAAGTTTTGATTTTTCAAGTTCAAAATTATGCTTAACATGGCGAATAGTAAATAAATGTTTTTCAAATATGCAAGGATTATTACAATTTTTCTGATAACATCCAACCATCAATATTTGACATTTTTTTAGTTGTATTCTTTCAGAGGTTGGAACAACCTGAAATTGGTACCAGAACCTAAATTTTAAAATAGAAATACACAGAAAATAAATTTGCTGCATCAGCAAAAAGATGTTTTGTTTCAACAAACCTTAACAGAACGAATTTTTTCCAGTAGTTGCTTTTTTTTGTTGTCTCACAAATCTTTTTTGCTACCAGAACAATGTGAATCGAATTTTATGCATAATGATTCTTATACTTCGATATTTTCTCTACATTCATGAAAATTCCTGAACTTTACTCACTCATGACCTCGAAAATGAAAGTCAGTTTTTTAATTAAACATTCATCACGAGTTCGAATAAATCAAAAAGCAGGCGACGAGAGTTTACAGAGTTCAATTACTTATCAATTTCACGGCGGTTGCTTATCAATGACAACGACGTTTTTCGCGATACTACGGAAAAAATTTTGAAGGATTTAATTGAAGTGGAAAACTCGATGCACTTAAGCAGATCAAACGAATTGGCCTCTAATGCGCAAACTTCTCAAGTCTAACATTTGCGCTGGCAAGATGCCATTGACGGCACTTAAATGTACTTCTCGAATGTTTCTTACCCCATGGGGTATCATTTGTGGCATGTTTCGAGTACTTTTTGTTTACATTTTTTTTCTCAAAGATTCAATTGCTTTAATAGGTCATTATTATGTTGATTTGAAATTTCTGACTTTTTATATTATACGGTTATCATAACTTTTAAGACTTTTAACCCTGTAGAATTGTAAAATTTTACACTCAATGCACAGAATAGTAGATTATGCGTTGGGTAGAGTAAATTGCACATATTTCACTGGTATAAAGATACATACAAGACATTCTAAATATATTTATTTTTTTGATAATGACTTTGGTCTTGATGGAGGGTTTGAGTAGTGAAGCCGAAATGAAAAATTATTGCTTGTTTGAATTGTGGAAACAATTGATTAGTTTAACGAATGATTTTTAAATATTTCCCTTTCCTGCAGAGATCTTAAATTCTACATCCAATCCATGGAATAGTAGATTATGCGTTGGGTAGAGAAAATTGCATATTTTTCAATGGTATAAATACGTGCAAGACGTTTTTTCCATATACATTTAATTTTTTATAAGTGATTCGGTCTTTATGGGGGGTTCGAGTAGTGAAGCATCAATGAAAGATTATTGCATGTTTAAGTTAAGGAAAATTTGATTGATCAAATGAACGACTTTTTTAATTATTGTCCTTCTGTTTTGAATATTTTAAAAATTATTTCGCTGTCAAGAGTCGATAGAAAAAAAAAATCAAGAAAATAATATAGTATATCGATTATAAATACTATTGACGTGATAAAAGTTTTTTTTGCCCAATTTAAAAATTTGATTTTAAAATATTTTTTGTTCATCTGTATTCTTAACGTAAATTTGAAACACAGCATTATAAAGTCATGCGTATATATTTATTATATAGTAGTACCGGCTGTATGGTGGGGATGGTACGATATGGTACGATAAGGAAAAATTAGATCAGAGAATCCGACAGTTTCCTCGGTTTCTCTTGAGAGCAAATTTCTCGAACGAGAAAATTCATTAATGACTTTTGCACCCGTCCCATAGAACTGCGGTGGTAGTAACAATTAAGAATCATTTATCCAAGTTTTTCCAACAATTATACACGAATTTCGAGTGTTTAAGTTAATATTTATAATGCAGTAACGTGTAAGTAACTACACGTTACTGCATTACCGGCGGAATCAGCCTTAATTGAAATAAAATAAGAGAATTTTTTGTATTTTTCAAGGACTGTGCTTTTGGCAAAGGGAATAAATCCGTTGGCGCCAAATCTTCCCAAGCAATTTAATTTGGAATAATCAAGGGCTTTGGACTCACAGAAGTGGAGGAAATAAAAAACCAATAGTCAACTTGACAACGAAACAGTTCTTCAATCAAATATTAATCTTTCAAGGCACTTTAACGTTAATATACGTATTATCGGCCACAGAGGGAAGTGGGACACACGCAACCATCATTGCAACGTTATCGGAAGAAAGTGAGTGCATTCAAAACAATTGAAAGAACAATATTAACCGAAAACGGATGACAACGATGGACAACGATGTAGGTAGTGTAGGTACGAAATAACAACGAAATAGCAATTTATAACTTGTCGTCAGCGTCACAGGAATTATCATATGTTATCATAGTACTGAAACCGATATCGGCCGAACGGCGGACCGAACTCATTTTTCTTACTTGGAGAAATTCAAACATGACCGACAACGAACAAAGCCACTGGTTAACTATAAATGATTATAAAAGTTAACATAACATTATACAGTAATACATTATTACTTAATTACTTTATCTACCTTGCGGTAATATCCGTAACACACGGAAGTGTATGGGGGAGACCGTACTACAGGTCATCCTCGAGTAACTTCGGATTTTGCTGTGTATGATATACTACTCTGTACGACAAAAAGAATGCGAGAGGCGTTCTGCGTGACGCACCAAGCGGCAAGTGCTCGAAGCTTTCAAAGAATCGAGACTCGCAAGAGCGGGAAGATTCAAAATTATAAAATTCCTGCGCGATAGATTATTATATGCTTTCGAAGAAGCTCTCCCAAAAACTTTTCCTGCCTGCGATCCTGAATTTATTTTTTATATTCTGTTTGATGAAATTAAACGTCACTTTACTTTTTGTCTATTTGTATCTTTACATATTTTGACTTGTATAACGTGAATATAGCGAGCCTGAATAAATTCAAAATATTTTCAAACCCGTTGAATCATCAATGGAGACATTCAATTGCGAAACAAATTAGAGTAATTTGAGCCTGTAAAAAAATTTTAAATATAACTTCCAGCTCCAGGAGCGTATGCAAGGGGGTTTTATGAGGTTCACCCCCACCCCTCCCCTGAAATGTGGAAGAATTATGAAGTTTTTTAAGTCTTTCAAAAATCGTTCTCAGAAGTAAGAATATTGGATTCAACAACACCCCCCCCCCCCGACCGACAATTTTTTCTGCGACGTTTCATGAGCAATTGGGATTAGGTTTTTTTCCCAATCAAATTTTTCGAATGGACATTTTTACAAAATAGACTTTTTCCAATGAAAAGTTTTTTCTCAAAGTATTTGATAAAGTACTATTTTTATAATAAACACTTAATAACAATTAATGTAAAATAAATATTATTATATACGCGGAAAAACAGAATTTACTTTATACCAGAAAATCTATTTTTTTCAATATTGAATGAAATCAAATTAACTGAAAAAATAGGAATAATTGATAATCGAGGCTTTTTTGTTGGTAATCCGTTCTTCAATTTTTTTCTTGCACTTTTTCTAAATGAAGTTACACAGAGAAAAAATAAGGATTTGCTCGCCCTGTTGGAAAATTATATAAAATGACAATTAACTGCCAAACTTTATAGTTTCAACGATTTAATTATATAATATATGATGGAAAATAACAACAAATGCCATTTCAAATGAAAATATTCAGCGTAGACTTTGAATTTTAATTTTAAAAATTAGCGACCCAACTACAACCGTTGAAGGTTGTAGTTGGGTTGCAACCTGCATGTCAGGGTCTATAATTTTATTTTTGAACTTTTTTCTATCTAAATGTATATACAAAAGAAATTTCAAGAAAATGACACAATTTTAGTACAAGAAAAAAATCACTGAAATATAAAGAAATTCACAAAAAAAAGAAAAGAAAAAGAAAATTATAACCTGAACAGCGAAATGAATTTTACCTACCATTTAAAAAAATTCACAATAACAAAGATCTTTCGTTAAATTGATTTTATCCTTAAGAGTTTCAAAAACCCTTATTATTGAAAAAATGGTTTACATGTAAAATAAAATATTAAATTATTGGAATAAAAAGAAACAAAACTGAAGTTGAGTTTTTTTGTCAACCCAATTCAGATTAAGAGTAAAAGTAGAACCAAGTGATAGATCATTTGCGATTTTTTATCTGAAAAAGTATTGGCAGGATATTTAAAATTTGTAAGATAACCTTAATTATTCCAGAAAAAGCACATACTGTAAGATTTAAATTTTTAAACTGTTTTGTTATTCAGGAAAATATTGCCGTTTTTTGCTACTGTAATAATATAGATTTATGTATGTATTCAAAAAACTTTAGGATTTTTCATACGTGAAAAAGACAGCCAAATAAGAAATTTTTCCAACTCGAAAATGACGCGTGAAAAGACTGCAATCAGAAGATCAGGGACGAAATTCGGCAAAATAGCTTCCTGACTGTAAATTCGGTTCCTTTTTATGTGATTCTTAAATATTTTATGAAATCCAAACAGGAAAACTCGAAATTCTTCTCAATGCCCCAGAAAATGAGCTGTAATTTTATGGAAAATCGACGAAATTTCAAAGCCGTTAGAAAATACAAACAAAAATCTTAATGATGATAAAAAAAACGCAATGCACCATTACATCATTTCTCTTGGTAAACTAAAAAATTGAAATTTAAAATAAGGATTCGATCCACGTGAATTGAAAAACTTCTGATCGCAACGCTAACTTAATTATGCTAAAATCCCACATTAAGATGTAAATCTCTTCCACGTCTCGTTTTCCAGGCGTTGAGAATTCTTGATCAAAGCAACTCCATTAATTCTTTCCATGAGACTCTATGTTCCAAGGAAGTGCGATTCGGAAAATGCGTAACGTGCCCGGAATTTTTCATACCGCCCGGATTTGTAGCGCGGAAGCAAAATGTGCAACGCGTGCTCAATGTCAAATTGTTGGAAAAAAACATCCCTATTTTTCAGCTAGCTGTGCGATTCGCGTCGTTTCCCGTAATGGGAGATTAATAGCCAAAGTTATTTGTCGAAGGAAGTCGAAGGCGTGACAACAAGTGTAAGTTGTTACTTGAGACGCTATTTTACTTACGCTCACCGCGCTCGCGTCTAACGAGATAGATTAAGCTCGTAAACCTTCAGGCATTAGCTCCTTTCAACTCGCTCATTTGTCACTAAAACCAAAACTTTGAGGGATGGATCCTCGCATTTATGCGAAACTGCGTTTACCTTCGGATTCGTCTTTAAGGTACGTTCCTCATTAGAATTTTACTACCTTTCGAGTTTTGTTTGACAAAAGGTTCTTTTTATGATACATTCGATTCAAGTTGGTTCGACAAGGAAAGTTAGGCATGTGTTTTTTTATTCAGTTTTTACGAGCTTTTGCAAGTCTGTATATTTTGTGGCAGCATTTTCAGACGGAGATTTTCATTGAGAACCATGGCAACTTGCACTTTTAAAGACGATGAAAAAAAGTTATTCCGATATAAAATGAAAGAAAAACTTGCCGAATCAGTAGGGCGTACTTTTTTGCACCTAATTCTCTGCAAATACGCTTGAGAACTCGTCAATTAAGCGTTGACAGTCCAATAAATCTCCCGCATCGAATATCGTTGACATATATTTTTAATGAAGCTTCTCGGTATTTTACAAGGATAAAAATGCACTTTCGCGACATCATATAAACGCGAAACAAAAAATTTTGATTTGACAGTGGAATCGATTTCTGATACATTTCAAAATTCCAAACTGAAATGTGTACTTTCTCTACGGATTAAATGGAATTGTGCTGATATCTTTGGACGGAAAATTTTTTTTTAGTTAAAAAATGTTTCTTATCCGCTTCTAACCTCAAAGTTTGATATTTGGACGCACTTTGAGCCTATGTTGCGATCGACAATTTTGGCTAAAAGGATTTCGAACCTCAACTTCGTCTTGGTCGTAAACATTTTTTTCGCTGAAATGAGCAATCGCGACTAGATATGAAAATAACTATTTTTCAAGAGTTATTAATTTTCGATTTAGAGTACCTCACTTTTATTGAAAATTTTTTTCAAATTCTTGTTTCTCATCGAGAAATTTATGGATTTCAGTCACATATTTTTCGGGACAATTCAAAACTGTAAAAACCTTCTGAATAATGAATTGCAAATGCTTCTCAGAGCGTTATTGAATTGTTATTAGATAGTGTGCAAAAAGTTTTAGAGTCGAAAATTATCATATTGCATAAGTTTTGTTCTTTCCGGTTTTTTAAAAACTGAAATCAATAAAAGTTGTAGCATGTCCAAATGTTTGATTCATAAGAAAGAATTTTTTTCCTGCTCATTCAAAGGAAAACAAAGAAATGTAGAGATTGGGAAGTATCTATATTTTGTGATCGCTTACTCAAGCAATGATTTTTTTTAGAAAAAAGAAGGTAAAAGTTACACTTGAAACAAAAAAAATTGCCCAATCGCCAGTTTTTTTCATGTTCTAAGAGACGAAAATTTTGAAATTTTATGATAAATAGGATATATATTTTTTAGCGTACCACATTCAAATTTTCATAAGTAGAAAAAAAACTAAAAAACAAGAGAAAATATTAACTCCACACAAAATTTTTTATTTGCGAACTGATGAGAAAAAGATCATCGTAAATCCAATTTTCATTCGAGAGTGGTTACTGTAATGTCCTGCTTTATTCGAAAGAAGACAAAAGTACCCGAGGATACAGCAACGATTTCACGGATGAATAAAACTAAAAAACATATCAAAGGACGCGGTGGTACTTTTACGACTGAGGAAAAGGGCGCCGAACGGTACACAAGAATCATACTTTTTACGTGCAAGAAACGACTTTCAGCGTACAAATCTTGTTCACGAGTTCATCTTCTTGAGTTTTCACGTGTGCTTCGAAAAATGGGAAAGAACAAAGTCGCAAACTGAATTTTTCAGTTAAAATCGATCGATTCATAATAAGAACTAAATGCCTTTTTCAGTTCTCGATATTATTCATACTCGATAAAAATTTTTTGAGGTGAAACTGATGTCTAACTCCTACACAAATTTTAACAAAATTTTGAAATGTGGTCAAGACAAAAAACAGTAGAAGACGTATTTTTCGTTCTTGCGTTCCAAGGACCTAATTTTCATTTCTTTTCCGGGGTTAAAGTTCGATCGGGAAACCGAAAGCTCGCGCATCAAGAAATAGGCTGGATGTCGGGATCAGGTATTGACGTGTTATCGGTCACGATTCACCGACAAGAGAAATGATGAAAAAAAGTAAAAGAGTGATGAAAGAAAAGAATGAGCGTCCCACGAGTCGTCGGAAATCGAAGAATATGCGGGCTCGTTGCTCAATAACCGAAATGTTTGGATCCTGTAGCCGTGAAAGCGATAAAAACTGCAATATAGGAGAATACTTATGATTGTCGGTAACATGTGCGAAAAACTTTTAGTTTTCAAACACTCAAGAATGAATCAACATGAATTCATTTCAAAGTTGAAAAAACAAAAGGTTAAGGAATAATTAGGACGTTCCGTGAATCTATCAACGGTTCAATGTATTCGGATTCTACGATAATCCTGATAGCTATTAAATGAAAGTCATAACGTCTCGTAATTAGATAAGCAATTACAAGTTAACATCGGTACTGCCAAGAGTACGTATCAGTCATTAATTAGCACTAAGCGTCCCGATGCTAGGTTAACGGTGGCACTGATTCTTCGTCTGTCTCACCAAGAGACGTGGTTGAAAGTCTGAATATGGATGGGACGCATGACATCGTCAGTCATTGTTGCCGTCACGAAAGCCATCCCCATGATTCAGTGGCTCAAACGGGCGTTAACTGCTTCGCTGAATATTGAACGTCTCCCTTGCCACATCCTGAAAGGATGACGACGAAATTTCGCCGGAATTCCATGAGAAACCACTGAAGAAGCTAGATGAAAGCCCTATGATTACATAATTAAAATACAATCCTGCTGGTGTTACTTTCTTGTACAATTTACTAAACGAATACATTGAATTTCGACCAATTTATCAAATGGTGTTTTCAATTCGAAGCTATATTGAGAAACTATATTCGGAAATTCTATATCGAAATTTCAAACAAAACGACGAATAAAATAGGTTTGCTTAATTCTTGGGAAAATCTGTGAAACATCGAGGCTTCACAATTTAACTTAAGGCACACGGAAAAAACAATATGGTTGTTACAACCTCATAAATAGTATTTTCCCCAACTATTTTCATGGTGAAGACAACCTCATTTTTGGTTAGTGCAACAACATTAAAAGTTATTGCAGTTTTTGCAAAGCTTGTAGTAACTTTTAATGTAGTTGAACCAACCACAAATAAGGTTGTCTACACCATGAAAATAGTTAGGGCAAATGTTACTATTTATACGGTTGTGACAACCATATTGTTTTTTCCGTGCACATAAAGGTTGAATAATTGAATGTTTTCATGAAAAGAGTGAAACCTTTTTTTATTCGTCGTTTTGGATAGTTTCCAGAAAGTTTCTATTTGGAAATGGAAACTTCGTCTTTTATAGTTACAATGCGATATTGATTAAAATTACTTTTTCTTATAGCGCTTTTGTGTACTTTTAGACTTGTTTTCTCGTATTTGGTTCATCCAGTGAACAAATAAATAAATAAATAATTACTAAACAAAAAGTGTACACTTTTTAAAATTTTAGTTACATACATATTATCACGTATGAATTTTGTGTATTTATTGTATCCTATGGCTATCGAAATTGTATATTAATTATCATAGGTACCATATCATTTAATTTCAGTACACAGTTAAGAAAAAGAAGAAAGACTATACGAGTGACAAGGACATACGAACTCTCCTCGATTTTAGGAATACTAATCTGATTGATAAAAATACTGCAAAAACTGAAAAAAATTTTACCGAGAAAAATGCTAACTTCGTAATGTATTGAAAAAAATTCGATAAAATTATTTCTCTGATCTTCTAGTGGTAATTTTCAACTAGAATGATTCTAAATTGTTAACATAAATTTTTAAAAAAGTTTTCACATACAACATTAAAATAATACGAAAAAAAGTTATTATGTTTTTAAATGCTTTTGAATGTTAAAAAATATGAATGCTGATTATTCTACATTATCCAGCAAAACTTTTCGAGACGACTTTGTCTTCATGAAATGAATTAATGAACTATTAATAATATTCCTTCTAGATTACATGAAATATTTATTTTTATTTTTTTCCGAATAGATAAGAACAATAAATAAAAATAAAATTACAAAATTACAAAATATGTACGTTTACCCAATAATTACAAATTCTCGTTAAACAATGTAAAAACTGTAAGAAGTAATCATTATTTATTATAAAATTATTGCATTTTATTGAACATGCAATGAATAATATTTCATTTTTGGCAATTTATTCCAATAAAAAATTGAAATTCAAAGGGTTATGATTTAATTTGCATTAAAAAATTCTGAAGTAAGATAAGGTATTTTCTGAACTTTTTTCCATTTTATCTTGATCATACACTTTCGTTAAAATTTTCTTCGATATTCACTAGAAACCAGTTAACCTTCAAAAATTCAGAACAGCAAGTCTGTCATAATAGCAAGTTTGTTCGAAAATTCGTGTAACTTTAGCATATATTTTTGAACACTTATGAACATAAGCAAAGACTTCAGTGGTTTCTCCTAAAAAAAACCACCAGGAATTAATCAGAGAATAACATTTTTGAAAACTATCAAAAACTAAAATTGAAATCATGTTTAATAAAATATTCATATATTATTCTAAAGTTTACAGAAATACTTAAAATTTTTGCAATGAAATAATATAAAAAATCTGTCAATTTTCGTTAAAAAACCAACAGACAATATTTCGTGATGAGCAGATGGTGCCATGTGTGAGAACAATATTTTTTAGTGCTTTCATCGCTTAAATTTGAAAATTTTCGTATTCTTAATTTCAAAATAACTTCGAAAAATCTTGATGTCTGTCGAATTCGATTGTTTAGCCGAAAAATTCGTACTTCAATTCACTTCTCGACTTATCAATAAATGATGCGCCACTTTAATCAACCAAAAAACTTCGCCTACGAAATAATGTAATTCCGAGCTTTTCGCATCAAACGTAGAAATGCCAGATGAAAAATAGAGGAACAGCAACGAGATTCCCTCCGATCGAATGTATTCTTTGCGCAGGATTAACCTTCATTTTCGAACGACCCCTTTACCACGAGTAAAGGGGATAAACCCGCGGTATATACAGGCGAGTCACGGTGCGCTTCATAACAGTTGCCGTTGTTCCATAAATTTACATTCAAAGAACTTTCCTTCAGATAACTTAGTTTTTTTTTCCTTTTATTTCCATCCGTGCCTTGGAGTGTTTCTCAAGCTTTTATTGCGTTTTTGAAAATGGACGTAAAAAGTTTACGCGGAGACAAAACTGGGAATAAAATAACGCTGTACATACAAATATGATTGTTGTATATCTTTCGACTTCCGAAGTTTAAAAAAATCTCATGAAAATTTTATGAGATTTGTAAAACTTTCCAATTTGAAGGAATTCACTCTGTACATAAGAGATGTTCGTATTAACGCTCTTGAACTGCGTGTAAACAATGTAAATGACTTTTTTTGCAAAACACGCACAAAAAAGGTGCTTTCTGCACCTGAAAACAAACACGAAGGACGTGCATTTCCGACCGGCGATTTGGTTTTGATAATTTCGAAGTGAGCGTCGCGTGTTATTGCGTGTTTTTGGTGCTTATT
>JAPYZL010165405.1:0-10980 GCA_030522825.1 Platygaster orseoliae
AGCTTGGTTCGTGACGTTTTGGATATGTCAAAATCGACCAACTCTTACTGCTAGAGCCATCTACTGACAAACAGCGAGAACTTAGTTGCGCACCTTATACTTCGAGACGTGTCTTGGAAATTCAAAATATCATAAAATTTTTAAAAAGTGTCTTAGACACTTGAAAGTGTATTAGAGTTCCAGAAAAGATACTTTTCAAGGACTCAAAATTCAAAATAAGACTTCAAGGATTGTCTTCAAATTTTTTATAAATCACTGCAAGTAGTATCTTAAACGTTTAAAAGTGTCTTCGAATTTAAAAAAAACACCCTCGAACAGTGTCGTGGACATTTAAAAGTGTTTTGAAATTCCAAATAAGACACATTGGAGTGTTTTATAATTTCAAATAAGAGACTTGACAAAGTATCTCAGAGATTCGAAAGTGTCTTAAAATTCCGAATGAGACGCTTCCGAGTGTCTTAAAACTTCGAGTAAGACATTTTGTAAAGTGTCTTGAAAATGTCTAAATATCTTTGGATTTTCAAAGACACTTTTGAAAAGTGTCTTAGAAATCCAGGGAAGATACTTCAGAAGGTCTTTGAATTTTAATAAGACACTTCAAGAAGTGTCTACAAATTTTTAATGAATCACTTTAAGAATTAGTGTGTCAGACGTTTGAAAGTGTCTTAGAATTTTCTTAATACACCTTTAAAAGTGTTTTGAGCACTAAAAAGTGTCTCATAATTCGGTATAAAAAACATAAAAGTGTTTGAGAATTTCCAATAAGTTTTTCAAGAATTGTGTTGACATTCGATAGTGTCTTAAAATCCTAGATAAGCTACTTTGAAGTATCTTAGCATTTCGAACAAGACACTTTCGAGTGTCTGAGAATTTCAAATAAGGCATTTCAAGAAGTGTCTTGGGAATTTCTGAATATCTTGGAACTTTGAAAAAGACATTTTAAGATGTGTCTTATACACTTGAAAATTTCTGAGAATTCTGGAAAAGATACTTTCAAAGGTCTTTTAACTTCAAAATAGACACTTGAAGGATTGTCTTAAATTGTCGCTTTTAACTCTCAAAGAAGTGTCTTAGACGTTTAAAAGTGTCTTAGAATTTTCATAAAACACCTTAAAAATTTTTTTGGAAGTTGAAAAGTGTCTTCAAATTCCCAGTAAGGCACATTAAAATTTCTTCGAATTTCAAATATGACACTTCAAGAAGTATCTTGGACATTTGAAGTCAGAAGTAGTGATTCTCATTTTTTTCCTTTGGAGAATAATAAAATCGGCGACCCAGGTAAAAATTTTCATCCCATTTTGTGCGCTTTTGGAAAATTAGTCACGCTCGAAAAACAGGTAGATTTGCGCTAATGGACGGTAGCCGATTTGCCACTCCTCTGATTTGGCGCCCGGAGCCACTATAAAAAATGACTGCTTTTTTCTGTGACACAGGAAACCCCAAGTCCTGACGACGCTGTGGACGATCCCAGTTTTCCGACGCAAAGTTACGAGGTGGAGAAAATGGAGGGCCTAGACGAGAATTTGGACTCTGATCCAGAATTGAGCGAGGAATGCAATCTGCCGACACAATCGAACGACGTGAACGTGGACGGCATCGGGACGTCCACGTTTTCAGGGAACAGTTCGTTGATGAACGAGGACGAAACGGCGAGTTCCTCGTACGTCCCCGAGACCCCGGAACCCCAGGAGCGCGATCAGGATCAGGAGTCCGCGATCAGCACTTCGTCTTACGAAATCCCACCGTGCGAGGAACTCAACATTGGCTCTTCGGGCGTCATTCCTGACACCTCGGAGGAGCACTCGAGCGTCCGGGACAACGGGATCTTGGAAATCTCGACTTCCTCGTACACCTTGAATCCCGACAGTAGCAGTTCGCGAGGTGACTCGGCGCCGACTTCGAGTTACGACGATCAGGCAAGTTGAATTCGTGAATTATTTCGGGATTAGTAGTTAAGCTATGCGGATTCTAGCGAAAAATCCTGTGAAATTGGCAGGTCGTCGTTGACCACAGCGTGTCGACTTCCTACGAGGTGTCAATTTCGATGCCGGGTCTGGAGGACCCTTCGTCGCAGAGTCTGGTGACGGATAGCGGGGACCACCAAAACGAGCCGACGAGCTACTACACGAGCCATGGGGGAGAAGTTTCGGCGAGCTATTGCGAGGGCAACGCGACGCGGAGCGAGCCAAGCCAGAGTTACATGGGCCCGGAAGAGGGCGCGTCGAGCTACTGCGCACAGAACTTGTCGCCGAGCTATTACGAGCAGCGCCAGGATTCCGAGGCCAGTCAGAGCTTCTACTCGAGCCAAAACTCGGCGTCCCAGAGCTTCTACGCGGACCAGCCGCACGACCTCGTGGAGAGCTCGGTGCCCGCGACAAGGCACACAGACAGATAATCGACTTGATACGAACAATGTCCGCCATCGTTTTAAACTGTAAATAAGAATTCGGAATGTAAAGGGAGATTTTCATTCTTATTATAATTTATACCCACATTTATGCATTACATTACGGATATATGTACGTATACAGCAGCGAAATGCGCGGCGCTCTTCAAGGATTGTATTTTGTTTCTTTTTTTTTCTTGCTTTCCTCATTATTGTTTTGCGTCCTGGCGCTTTGCGATGTATACATATTATTTTTTTGTGGCGCCCAGTCGTTTGTAATTTTTATGTTGTGTTTGAATTTGAAGAATGTACAAAAGATTGGATTATTTAAGCGTCGATTTTTTTAAATTCTTGTTCGCGGCTCCTCGTTGGATGGAATAAAGGGCTTTTTGGGTTTTGAATCGAACATTGCGAGACTTACCTTATTACATAGTACACCAATAACCTGTTCCTTGTTCCGCTCGATTGTCGGGAAATGAGAGAGCGAACGGAGCAAGGAAAAGTGCTTGTTCTAGACTTGGTATATACATACTTTGTAGGATATGATACATTGAACATAAATATTACGTGACAAGTAAGGAACTAATTGAAATGAAGCCTATTGTTTGGACTACGCATTACATTGTAACCGTGTGTCATGGAAAAACAGCAAAAAAAAAACAACAAAAAAACGAAAACTATTATAGGAGAGGAGAGTGGCAAAAAAAATTGGCGGCAAAAGACCCACGGCTTGTCACGGGGCTGATTGTAAAAAAGAGTTTTTCACGACTTTCCGAGAAATTCCACGTATTTATGTAAATGAGAGATTTTAAAACGTGCGTGTCAAGCTGAGAGTGTTTTCCAAAAATTTTCGGTTGCAATTATATTCTTTATAGTCCCATGTTATTCAAAAAAATAAATACATGTTTTTATTTCTCAAAAGTGGGTGTATATTTTCTTTGGAAACAATAACAATCACGCCCCAGATTTCTCAGATTTTTTTTATTATCCAAAATAAACTCGTGGTACAATAAATAATAACGCGTTTGACAGTCTTCATTTCCGCCAGTACTGTGCAAATTTGTGGAACTGCTCGACAAGGGCGGCCATGACCGCCGTCACCGAGAGATCGAGTAAGTTTTGAACGTAGTGCACCGCTTCTTCGTCGCTCAGATCGAGGCGCAATTTGTCCTGGACCTTTTTCACGGCCTTGTCGGGCTCGAGCGCGATGTCGGGCACGCTCGCGTCGACCATCAAAGAGAACAGGTTGAGGATGAGGTTGGCGTGCCGGCGCAAGTGGAGAAAAGCGGTGTAGCACTGCTTTCGGAACTCGTGGTAGTGCTCCGAGTTGACTCCGCCCATGGCCTCCACCATCTCCTTGCTGAGCTTCATCGGTGGTGGCAATGGTTTCGGGTCTCGACCCAGAATGTAGCCGAAATCGATGTGGAATAGTTTCCCTGAAATGTGATGTTTTCAAAGAAAGTTTAAAATTAGTTTGTAAACATAAATATATGCATCATAAAAATATGTATGATGAAAAATGATCGATTTGAAAATCTCGATCATTCAACATCAAATGAGGCTGCGGATGCAAGAACCGACGGAGCGCTCGAGATTCTAATTCCTAGTAGGTAAGAGTGGGGATGCCTCGCTGCTCCCGAAATGAAACGTGCGAAAGATTGATTCGTAGCGATATTTTGAACAACTTTGAAATCGTCTCATCTCAGTCAATTTTCATCGGATCGAGCTGATTTTTAGCTTAAAATGTTCGTGAGACTATAGAGCTTCTCATGAATTGTGTCATAAAAAACAGATTGGAACAATATGAGCGTATCAGATTGAGTATATCCGATTGGATCTATACCATAACCACATTAAAATAATGTGAGAGTATCAAATTAAGCTTTTCACGTTGGCAATATGTAGAACATCGCACAGCGTATACGAGATATCGTATACGCCATCTTCAGATTGTGACAATATGGATTATCACCATATCCTAATTTATATCTCGTAATGTGGTGGCACCCTATTACGTGAATGTTATATGTCACTTCTGCCAACTTAGAGAGCGTAATGTGATATAGCCATATTGCCACAATAAGGATTTTCTATTGTTCCAATCTGTTTTTTCTCCCAGTGTAATTGGAGAAGCAAGTTTACTTTATTTCAGTTGAAATAATACGTTTTTTTATTGGAATTAACATGATTTTTCATGCACATTTTTTCCTCATACGTTTAAAAAATGTTATTTTCAACAATTGAAACGATTGGATTTTTTTGTAACAACAGCAATGATAAAAAAACTAACGCTCGACCGAGTTTCCAATCTCGATTACGGTATAGCTTTAAATTCTAACTAGAATTTAGTCAAAATATTCCCAAATTGTATAAATTCATTGATATTTAAGAGATATGCAATTTTAATAGTTTTTGCATATTTTTCCTATACTACGTTTTTACGGAATTGTAAAGAAAATATAAATTTTCATAATTTAATAAAATTTAAAGATTACCATCTACGATACAAATTATTAAATTATTCTCACATTTTTTACTGAAGGCAAAATCAGTAAAACGATGACAAAGTAATAAAAAATTGAACACATTATTGAGTTTCGTCAAAATGCACATTAAAATATCAACAAAAACGAGTGAATATTCAGTGAAATCAGCTTCACAAACAAAATACTTGCAACATAAATTCCATATGAAAGATTATGTATCTAAATAATTTTATTGAATTCTATATAGTAAATAGCATTCTAAATAGTAATACTCCTTTTTCAATAATCCGAACAGAATTTACATAAATTTCACCTTATTTCTAGCTTTCTTCGTGGTATTGCGACACCATTTTTCAGGATTCCTGGACTGGTGGCTTTTTCACATGCAAAAACTGTGACTCCGAATGAACAACATCTATTTTTTCTGTATATTTTTCATTGAAATCTCATGCTTTTTCATCACAAAGTCATGAATCAATGTTTTTACACCGTTATTTGTTCAAACTTTCTCAATTTTCAAAGTGGCTCGACATTCCTCACGATTTTTTAAAATGACTAAATCGAACATTTTTGTAAAATCTTCAGAATTTTGCGAAAAATTCGAATTTTTCAATTCTGCAACCCCAACAACGTAGCATTTCGTTTCTAGTTTAAACTCCATTTCTGAACTTTTGAAAAATTTTGATTGTCGGGTGAGTTATGAGTCACAATCGCAGTGTGGTTCGAAATTCCCTACTTTCCCATATGTAATATCTCTATCATCTCGAGATTATGGCAGCAAAGAAATCGCGAAAGTTAAAATTTTAAATTTTGTCTACTGAAATTGACGCTTTTGTTTGACAATTGATATGTATTTGCGTGACTGACAATTAAAATACACCAACTTTAATAACAAATATCCATGCAAGACGCCGATCAACTATTCCCCACCCTCCCCCCAAAAAATTTGACTACGTTTTAGGCCCCCCCAAACTAAATTTCTAGCTACGGGCCTGGATTCGTCATAAATTATACTGTATAAGTTCTCTTAGGTATGTCGTCAAATTATTCCGGAAAAATGTCGAAAAGTTTCTCCCGTTTCAGTAAAAAAAGTCTTAAACAACGAATATATCATAAAAAATTAAAAGTACTATTAATTGTTCATTACGATTAGTTAGAATTTAAAGCTACACCGTAATCGAGATTGGAAACTCGATCGAGCGTTAGTTTTTTTATCATTGCTGTTGTTACTAAAAAATCTAATCGTTTCGATTGTTGAAAATAACATTTTTTAAACGTATGAGGAAGAAATGTGCATGAAAAATCATGTTAATTTCAATAAAAAACGTATTATTTCAACTGAAATAAAGTAAACTTGCTTCTCCAATTAGTTATGGTTGTTACAGTTGAATGTGTATATGACACAGTGCATGAGAAGCTCTATAGTCTCACGAACATTTTAAGCTAAAAATCAGCTCGATCCGATGAGACGATTTCAAAATTGATCAAAATATCGCTGCGAATCAATTCTTCGCACGTTTCATTTCGGGAGCAGTGAGGCATCCCCACTCTTACCTACTAGGAATTAGAATCTCGAGCGCTCCGTCGGTTCTTGCATCCGCAGCCTCAAATGTCCATTTCACATACCTGATGTGGTGAGAAGCAAATTATCCAAGTGCCTGTCGCCAACGCCCAAAACGTACGTGATTATGCAGTAACCAGCTGCAAGTAGAATAATCAGTTAGCATTCAGCAACTCATAAATTCCATTCTTACGACTCACCACAACTTCTGACATAAGTGTCCATGACTTCAGAGGCCACTCCATAAGGACCATTTTCCGAAGGATGGTGTTTTCTAAAAAAATTCAATATTGAACCTTCGCTGGCCAAAACTTCTGCAACTGTCGTAGATTCTATGAATTGCAAGAATCCATGTTTTGTACTCGTCGCCAAAACCCTGTCGATCAAAAGTAAAATCTTAAAACATTTTCTTGCAACTTTATAAGTTTATTTATTACAATTTCAGTACCTGTACGGTGTCAATTTCAAATCCAAATTTTCCCTCCTGAGCAATTTGTCCATCAACGCGATTGTTTGTAAAATTAATTGGTCCTGCCTCAGATCATCGCCATGTTTAAATATAGCGATGTACTCCGTATTATTCGTCGTCAGAAAAGTCAATTTCGAAGGCATGAGGGCAGATTTGAAAAGCGTGGCTCTGTTTTAAACAAAAATAATATATTACGCATGAAGGGACTAAAAGCAGTCTTTTTTTACCTGCAAGAATAATTTTTAGTATGAAGTTTTTCCCTACACGCATGTTTGAGGGTGTTTGTCAGTTTTTTTTACCCTAGGGCAAAAAAGACCCCTTTTAGACTTTAGGGCGAAAAATACCACTTTTAGATCGTAGGAAAAAAGTCCACTTTATTAAACTGTAGGGTAAAAAAGACCACTTTTTTAATCTAGGGAAAAGACCACTTTGAAGCTCTAGGGCAAAAAAGACTACTTGTTTACTCTAGGGAAAAAAGACAACTTTCAGATCCTGAAGCAAAAAAGATCACTTTTAGACTCTCGGACAAACAACCACTTTTTCACCCTAAGAAAAAAACCACTATTAGTCCCTAAGGAAAAAAGACCACTTGATTACGAAAGGAAAAAAATACCACTTTTAGATTCTAGGGATAAAAAGATCACTTTTAGACCCTAGGGAAAAAGACCACTATTAGACTCCAGGGGAAAATACAACTTTTTCACCCTAGGAAAAAGGATCACTTTTTTTAGACCCTGGGAAGAAGATGACTTTTTTACTACAGGGCAAAAAATACCATTTTGAAACCCTAGGAAAAATACCACTTTAAGACCCTAGAGCAGAAAAGACCACTTTTTAGACTCTCAGACAAAAAATACCCTTTTTCCACCCTAGGAAAAAAATACCACATTTAAGACCCTAGCGTAAAAAAGACCAATTTTATACTCTAAGGAAAAGAAGACCACTTATAGATTGTAGTATAAAAAAAGCCACTTTCAGGCCCTAAAGCAAAAAAAACCACTTTTAGACCCACTCTCCAGAGACAAAAAACCCCAAAAAACATGCATGTAGTAAAAAACAGACATTCTTCGAATTTCGGTTCAAAAAATTTTTTAGTATTTTTTTAAAAATGCCTACTTTTCAGGTATGATACCCTTGATGCAAATTTCCGGATCCAGAGGAAAAGGGATCGGTTCGAATGCTGAAAAGTTGATTTTGTAGACGGGATCTGGGCCAGCGAGCAAAGATTTCAGTCTGTCTATTTTTCGCTTTCGGTTTCCACTTTCGCACGCAACCGTTTTTACAAGAGACACTAATTGGTCGATGAATGTTTTTTGACGAGTCAAAAAAGCTCGACGATTTTTCCAAACGACGTTTCCCTGGGCCAAAGCATTGCAGAACATTTTTTGCACGTTAAAGTACATCTCGCGCACCCGCATGTCTTGTTTCGGGCTCAAACATGGAACGGGCTGTTCCTCGCATTCGATGGTGAGGTACCAATAAAAGTAATTTGCTAGGGTCGAATTTTGGCACGCCCTGTGAATAAGGAACGATGCCAGGTTCATCGGAGATTCGTGGCACGACGAACTTGGGTCGGTCACTGATTCGTTTGACTGGAAACAAAGGACATTCAAAATTATTGCTGTAGAGAAAATTTGGGTTATTTATTTTCAAACTCGAAGCAACTAAACTGGAATATTCATAAATCGGAAGATGAATTAATGAATCATTACTGGTTTTCACATGGAAAATATATACAGGAACTTGGGAAATTGATTCTAGAAATTATATTTCCATTTTTGGTATATGAGAATAAAATTTTTGAGAATTTTAGAAACTTTATAGATTTTTTTCAGTCTGAGTTCTTCAACTTGACGGAGATTACGAAAGTTAAATCATGAAATATTTAAGACAGTCATAGAATTTCATAATTCAAAACTTAACTTTGATTCAACTAATCCATTAATTAGATTTTGAACGTACAGACAGATTTTCTGAGATGAATGGGTTAAAAATTTCATAATCTTATGACCCACACTTGAATATTTAAAATTGAAAACATGGATGTCAAAAATGTAAGCAACGCAAATTTTAATTTTTACTAGATCGAGTTCAAATCAATTACATAAATTGATGAATTTCACTTTAAGGATTTGAACATTTAATAACAAAACACTGCATCAGTGTGACATGAGAACAATTTTCATGAATCGAAATGAAAAATATGAAACCGTTGGTTCTAAAATATCTGATAAGAAAAACTTGATGATTGAATATGTAGACAATTAAAAATTAGGTTCTTTTTCATCCAAGCATTGGAAATTCTCGAATGCAAGCAAAATTATGTACATTCGATATTTGATTAATCGTGAATATAAATAATATCGAATTCTTTATAAATAAAAACGGGTGAAATTTTTTTGTTTTAGTAGAAATATACCAAGGAATTTGAGTGGAAGGCGTTCCTTGAGATTTTAGAACAAAAAAATAATAAATAATGAAAATGATTTTCTTCTGGAATTCTACAAGGATATTTTCTATGGTAAGTTAAACATTTGAAGAAGTCAATATCTCTAGTTAAACCTCGGTTATCGGACAAATTTTCATTTTTCTGTATATTTACTATTTGAAAAATTTTTTCATACATTTTTACTGTATATCTTTTTTGATTTTTGAACTTATTTTAAGTAAAATCCTTTGAAGTTTTCAGATAGTGACGAGTGTTTGTCAGTATTTTTCATATCTTCGTATATTTTCCAATTTCAATTTCAATTCAATTTCGCAAAATTTTTTTACTAACTTATACGTGTTTTTGAAAGCATCAAGAAATTTAGTATATTAAGGCAACATTGAAAAAATTATTATAATTTCAGGGTAATTTAATTTTTCATAGAATCCTATTTTTTCATGGACAAAAAATTTTTCGAAATTCTAAAAAGATGTATAATTTCCTGCTTGAATTTACGTGAATGTTTGAAAACTTCCTAAAGTTTCAAATCTCTGATTTGCCGGCAGTTTCTTGAATATTATAAAAGTATGTAAAAACCTATTTAGGTATTTCGTTATTTACTAATGGTTCTTCAAAAATGGGACGGATTCGTAGAATTCTCATAATTATATTATCATTAAGTTTGACTATTTAATCTAATGTTTCCTAGGATTAATAATCAGTGAATTTACTTTTCCTTCATTAATAGAAATCATAAAATTTAAAAATTAACTGGAAAAACGAAGAAAAAATCTTCTCATTCATATCTTCAAGTTTTGTAAAATTTTATTTAGAGTGATAATTTAAAAATTAAAGATTTCAAATCACAATTTCATGAATTAAAGAATTCAAAGTTTCAATGTTGTTTATTTTCGAAATGTCCAATCCTATGAATTTGGGTGTATGAAAAATTTTATTGCTATCGTTCATGAATTCTTTGTTAACGAAAATTCATAACAGTACAGTATTTTATTCTTTACATATATTACATCAATTTATTGAAATTTCTTATTTTTCGGAAGGTAATAGTTAAAAATTTGAAATGAAACATTCCAAGTACGATTCTTCTATTTTTCAAATTTTGTAAGTTTATATTTTTTACAAATAAAATTCGTATAGTTGAAAAACCCAAGTTTTTAAAACTAGTTTATGAAGTGTAATAAAGGATTGATAAAAAAAGTAGTACAATCCTAGAAACAGGATTATGCACATGGAGAAAAATTTTATTAAAAAAATTACTACGTTTCTCATAAAAATTACAACATTACATTGTATAAGTATATTATTTGAGAAATGTTTCGTGAAATACAAGATCGTGTTGTAAAAATTGAATCGAGTAAATTTGACAATATTGTAAAGGATTGATAATACACATATATGAAATTTTACAACACTGCGTAGTATAAAACGTTATCGTTCCGTAAGAGAAAAAAATTGTTTCTCCACCCCCCCCCCCCTCCACCCGTTATTAAACGTTGGAGATATATATTGTTCTTAGTTGTTCCATGTAGGATTGTCTACATACATCGTAAAATCGATATCGATTTTAATCGTCTGCTCACGCACAACCGATATCAATATCGATTAATCGTGTGGTAAAAAATCGATTTT
>JAPYZL010165429.1:0-14494 GCA_030522825.1 Platygaster orseoliae
AAAAGTACTAATGTTGGAAATTATCACCACTTCGCCAAAAGTTTAGTAAATTCTACCGCCGTTTCGATAAAATTTACAAAAAATTTTTCTCCGTGTATGGAAAAAATTTCAAGTGTCCAGTGATTACCGTTTTGACGGTAATGCAAATTGAATATTTCGTGAACTGCGCATTTTGCCCCAGTCTCCTATATTGTATTATAATTTAATTTAAGAAAAAATTACTTTCAAGTTAAAATAATAGTTATTTTGAGTTAGAAAAACTAAAAGTCCTGAACCTAATTCGAATTTCACTCATTTTATTATTCAGTATTGTTATTTCTGTATCATCATCAGTTTTGTCTATTTTTCGTGAAATAAGAATGAATTCATCTTGAATTTCGGGAGGGGTTTGAACCCCTAAAAACCCTCTCTGCCTACGCAGAGAATATTTAAATATATTTTTCAGAAACTAGTTCAAAGTTTGAGTGCTTAAAATTTTTCATAACCGTATTTTGCACTGTTCTCACCAGTAAGACTTTTCAAAGTTGTCATGTTGAGTTTCGAATATGTTCAAAAATGATATTTACTGAATTATTGAAACCTTTGCAAATTTTTGGATTAGCAGTTTCCTTTGGGTGTATAGTTGAATGAGCCTATGATGATCTTCATTTCGGATATAAAACGGTAATTTAGCGAAGAATAATCGGCCATCCTTAGTTGGGGGGTCCCGATCAGCGATCTCGGGGCGGGAAACATGGCTCAATTCGCGGTCTCCCTTTGAGCCTCGGCTCTGTGCAGTGGTGGGAGGACTGTCGGGGCAGGAGGGAGGTCCCACGACATTGGGCCCAAGAGTGGGAGGCGGTGGCCAAGACAGCATGGGCCCATGGGCCCGGCCTGTGCTTCTAACCATCTCCCCAAGTCAACGTGGGCCCTGCGTACAGGGTGTTCCAAAAAAAACCTCTTGTCATCCCGAAAATCAAAGGTTTTACCTTGTTCTGCACAATATTCTCACGACATACGTGTGATAACCATTAATTCTGAAAAAAGTAAGTGGAAATTAGAGATGTTGAATAATTGTTTATTCGTGATAACATAGTAATGGAATAGAAACTTTTTTATTTATGACTAGCTGTCTCCGGGTGCTTCACTACGCGTAATTGAATATTTACAAATTAATGATTGAAAAATAATCACAATTTGTAATTCTACTAAGAGTATAATCGATGAATAGAATATTAAATTGCTAATTTTTCATTTTTTATTGACACTGTATTGACAGTATTTTCATTATAATTGTCTAAATGGCAAACATTGTCTAACTTAATATACACAATTTAAGTTTTAAACGGGTCATAACGGATAAAAGAACATTAATTTATATTGTGTATGTCCGTTTTGTACCCACATCTCATCAATATTTTCAAATTTACAAATAAAGTGTCATCGATTTCTCCTTTAATATTAATTGTGAATTTTGTTTTCGAAAATAGTGCATTTTGTATATAACGATATCTGTTACCGAATGAATAAAACTTTATCCAATATTATGATTTTGTTTGCATATGGAATAAAAAATTTTTTTTTAACTTAAAATATTTGGAAAGACTAGAACTTTTTGTGATTTAGTTAGATTTTGTGATTTTTTGTAAAGTTTTATAATTTTTCGATTTTGGGACTCTGTGATTTTTAATTTGGTGAGTTTTCAATTTTTGTCAATTTTTATGACTTTTATTTTTTTGTGACTTTTTGTGATCTTATGATTTATCGTGATTTTGTGACTTTTCGATTTTGTGAAGTTTCATGTTTTTTGTGGCTTTTTGTGATATTGTGATTTATCGTAATTTTGTGACATTTCGATTTTGTGAATTTTTGTGACATTGTGATTTTTGGTAATGTTGTTCATGAAATTCATTCATCAATTTCTTAGATTGTGATTATTATCGTATTCTCTTGAATTTTTTTCGAATTTTTCGATAATAATAAAAATATTAGCAAATTACGCAAAATTTGAATGAGTTGTACCAATTGTTATGAAATTTGCAAAGTTTTAAATATTTAAAAAATTTAAATACATTGGAAATTTTCAACACTGTCAATATAATACAATACAATTCGAAAAATTTCGTTGAATTTCAGAAAATGTTTATAAATTTTATAACTTGTGTTCATTATATCGTCGAAATATGTTGCATCTTTTTTAACTTTTGGATAACAATTCAAAAAACTTTGAAAATTGAAAAATCACGGAAAATCTAAAATATTTAGACGAGTTTTTATAAAATTTCGTATACAGTTTGTATTGTTTTAAATTTTGAGAATTTGCCTCAAAAATATTAACCTCTACTTGAAATAAAAGAGGTTTCTTTTCTGGAATTAACACGCTCAGAGGAAAAATGCAATAAGTAAGGATAGAAAATATGAGGATTCACATAAGTCTGTTTGTCACTTATTGCATTTTTCCTCTGAGCGTGTCAATTTAAGGGTATGCGGAACCTACTGTAGTGCGACAGAGACAGAGAGAACGGTAACTGGATGAGAGGAAGAGAGACACAATGAGAATAGCTTCCGCATCGCATAAATTTTATGGAATACCATAAAAAATTTCCCCCAAAAAGAGGGGACAAACTTAATTTTGAAGGGGGAAAGTTTCTTTCAAAAAATGTTTAAAATAATCATCAAATAAACAAAATTAAAAAAAAAAGGTTCTTTCTATGACAATTATGCCAAAAAACTTTGTTACCACCTAATTTTAAGATCAGCTATAAACTACAATTTGTTTCAATTTAGTTGTAATTGTTGCAATTTTGAATTGTGGAAGATACGCAAAAATTCTTCTTTCTTTATTTTACCTAAAATTTTTTCCTTAAACTGCCTTCTCGCTCGAAAGACATATTACGCCTGTACAGTATCACATAAAAAAAATCTTTAGTTCCAGCAACCATTCATTTAGTAAAATATAGACCAACCAAATTTTTAGGTATGACGACCAAAGTTTTGATTATAACTACGAATGTAAATTTGTCATAACGAAAACTATTTGAAATGAACATAATTTTGGTCATCACATTCAAAACTTTGGTTGGTCCATATTTTACTTAATGATTTGGTTGCTGGAACCAAATATTTCTTTCCGTGCAAAATCCTGATAAACGTGCTAAACGTGGCTAACAATTAGCAACGGGCTGAACTGCATTCAAATGTTACGGCAGAAGCAAACGTTCGATAATTTGAAATAATTTATCCAAAAAATCTTTTTTGGCTATTTTACAAAAATCACTTCCTCGATTAAGGACACTTTAATATGAAATTCTTTAAAATAGCGAAGTTATTTAACATTAAAATCAAAGATTTTGTTTATTACATCGATCTCAAAACAGTTTCAATGACCGAGTCAACAAATTTCAAAATATATTCCCTTCAAACTGCTAAAAACTGAAGAATCCGTAGTATAAACTTCGGAACTTGAACAGCTCGACTCCGCCTCGCTTTCGCCCAAAATTGACTTCTTGCTCTCAGACACGAATATAAATATTCTTTTACAGATAAACCCAATCAATGCTTAAAACCCAATTTCAAGGGCTGACAAACAAAAAACACAGGGGGAGTTTCGTCCCCTTTCCCCCCTGGCTACGGGCCTGTAACTATACTAAATACGGCCCTGTTGACACCACTAATCGAGCGTACTCTACCATGATTCGCATGGATTCCGGGACACTCTGTATACATAACGAAGCACACTTGCAAATGAGGGGGTACGGTCAACGAGGCTATGTCAGTAGGCGGGGGGGGGTGGGGGGGGTAGGTAGGTGGGGTGGGGGGCCTCGTTGGGACTCACACGGGAGCGTGGAATGTGCCTCCGCGAGAGGGGTCCCATGGGAGAGCAGCGGGCCCATTTGTCTTTGATTTTAGTGGTCATTTTGGTCTTTGCGGCGTAATCATCTTCCGTCGTTGTAAGCGTCGCTCGTTTTCTCTTGTAGCGCGAAAAGCAGCGGCCTCGCTGAAAAAGTCAGAGAGAAGGCGAGTTAATAAAATACAAATCCAATCGGCCGGACACTGTTGTTTGCCTCAATGCCCTCGGTAGAGTCACACCACAGTCGGCCAGTGGACGTCGCGTCCTCAACACCGCTCGTGTGCAAGTGAAATGTGCGACGTTGCCTCGCGCAAAGTTTGCCGCACACGCCTGGATTAGAGTGCGCAAGTGAACAACTAATCGCGCCTCCACGGGGATTATTAATGTTGTGAAATGCCGTGGCTGTTGCGGTATCGCAGGATTTGCCGGAATCATCGTAGCTAGGTGAGGCCCCAACATTTTCGAGAAAGCGCTTTCACGTGTACACCTCGACCTTTTTTTAAAACCATATTACAACTTAAAGACATTTTTCCCCTTAGGACTCTGAGTAAAACGGTGTATGTAATCGTAGTATTTGCGACAGAGTTTCGTCATCGAATTAGTGAACCCATGAACGTGTTCTTTAACTTTGAATGTACCATGGTTTTACGGACTTGGTCTGGTTACTTTCTCGCTCGAGGTTGCCGACAATGATTTGACATTTTTCGATCTTAAAATTGCATTCGTTTGGATGTGAAGACCATATTCATATGTCTGTAAGAGCTGATGGAACTGAAGCAAGTCAAGTTCTCTCAGCTATTCATTTTGACTGGGTTTCTTGAAGTTTTTGAATCAACACGTAGTCTAGTCTTAAAATGCTACATATAAATTTATGTGTTTTTTATGTTTGCTTTTATGAACAATAATTACATTTGTTCAGACTTTTATCTATTACAGCAAACTATGACAGTTGGACGTGGCATCATGTGTAAACGCTGTGCTCATACGCGAATAAAAAAAAATGGCCGCTGCTCTCAAGTATTATAATGTACCCCAAATTTTTCTGGTTAAAGTTGAGACCTTATTTTCTCTTCTTTTGCCAATTTCAAAAGCTTGAGTTCTATATGCGATGATTTTTTCAAACCTACAAGCTTAGTCCTTTTTTAACCCGCGAAATTCACTAAGGTTGCTCTATTTCTGATTCAAAATGGCCGTTTCAGAAATATGGTGGTTTGAAACAGCTATATGCTTGTTAGTAATGGTGGAATATTATAACTATAATTATTTGAACGCTCAGTGAAAGAAAAATTGCAAGTTACTGTCTTTGAATTGAGAAACGTGTAAAATTAATGGTTCGAAATGTTGAAACTTTGAAAGTTCGAGGATTTATGAAGATAACTTTACAATTTCGAAATTCCGAAGGCCAGAATCGGTGTATTCAAGTCAAAAATAAGTCAACTTTGAGAAATTTTTCGAATTTTATGGATCAGGCCAAAGTTGCTGAGTTTTGAGTTGAAATTTGATGAATTGCGAATCCAAAACTTTCTAATGCAAGCTTAGATTTAGGAAAAGTAGTATGATAGAGTTTGATAGTTTAAGACATTGTGATTTGAGAATTTATGAGTTTGTTGATTAAGAGTGTTGACATTATAGAAATAAAGTATAAAAGTTTTGGATGCAAATTCAAAAATGAGAAACATTTTTAAATGAATATCGAAAACGCAAAATATGAAATTCGTTGAAAACTACACAAATTGGAAATTCTACAGAATTGAACAGTTAAAATATACGAAATTCATGATTTTCTAAATTGTCTAGTTGTAAAATTGTCTAAATTAGAGTTTTCAAATATTTTTTTTCAAGTAACTTTTAAAACCGATTATCTACAAATTAAACATTTAACAGATTCGTACAAAAAGATTGAAGACCAAAAATTTATGATTTTTTAAATATTAGAAAAACCACTAAAATTTTTAGGTTTTGTAGTATTATTTTTCAACCTACATCCAGGTTTTTCAAGACTGCAACATGATTGTACGTTTTGATTTCTCTGGGATTAGGTCTAAATTGTGTTGAAATTAAGGAGAAACTAGAAATGGATAAGATGTCTATTGGTTTCCATCTCCATTGAATCAAATTGCAAATTTAAATGCATTTCAATCAATTCTATATTTTTTATTATTTGAAAATTGTTACTAAAATGAAAGAATGGGAAATTCCATCAATTTCATTAAAATAAAATAATCAATGTAAATCAATTTATCTTATATTTAGTCTGAATTAAAATTGTATTTTCATTTGAATGACGAATATAAATTAAATTTTTATTTAAATCAATTACGCTACAATAACTTGATAAAAAATTTCAAATGCTGTAAACAGTCTTTTTTCTTTTAAATGCTTTTAAGCTAGATGAAAAAATGCCAAAAATTAGGTACTGGTTTCCTAAAAATTTTACGTATCGAAATAAAGCTAGAAAAAAATATAAAATCCATAAGAAAAATCTTTTTTTTTTTAATTTATTAGATAAAAAAAAATTTTATAATTTTTGAATTTTTGAATTCTATAAGATGAAAAAAAATTGCCATAGAAAATCTCTTTTCTAAAAATTTTTCCTATTATAAAATCAAGAAAATGATGACTACACCGATCCATGTAAAATATTCAATGATTTTCTCTCACTTTCAGCCAATACTTTTGGACCCTTTACAAGATCTACAATACTTTATTAATTTTCCTTATAATTAAAATATAAATTAAAACATAAATTAAAAATTTTAATAGTCAAAATTGCACACAATCTTTTTTCAATTGAGAAATAGACATATTCTAACAAATTTTCATGTCACAAATTTATACAGGGTGAAATTTATTCACCGCAAATACCAAAAACCATGGATTCCTTATAAAATTCTAAGACGATTTTCCCTTTACTACTTTTTACAAAACTAAAAATCAAAAAAGTTGTTCTATTTCAAACTTGAATGAATTTTTTGATTCTGAGTTTTGTTAAAATTAATAAAGGAAAAAATTTTCTTAGAATTTTATAAGGAATTCAAGGTTTTCGATATTTGCCGTGATTAAATTTCACCCTTTTTTAGTAGACAAATATTAAATTTCTTATACTTACACTGAGAAAAAAACTTATTAATTTGTACTATGAATATTGGAAAAATTACAATATTCCAGGAAAATCTACCATATTATTTTAATTTTAAAACATGAAGCCATAAAATATTTATTTTTACCATGCAGTATAGTAAAACGTCAAATATCGCAATTATAAGTTGAACTATAGTAAAAAATACTAAACATATTGTATTTTTTACTTTAGTAAATTACCTTACATGATGGTAATTTCTACATTTTTTTTTAAGTATTGCTACACATTTACGATTTGCACTAGAAACAACTACAACCAGGGCCGGATTTGGCCAAGTGCCGCCCCGGGGCAGTAAGAAAAATGCCGCCCAATTTTAAAAAATGATTAGCCAAAAAGAAAGGGTCATCACTTTTTTTGAAAATGAGCAGCTAAAAAAAAGCTAAAAAGGTCACCACAAAAAAAGTGGTGACCTTTTTTTTATTTTTTTTTTTTTTTAGAAATTAGAAATTCCGAAAATTTGCCGCTCCCCAAAATTTTGCCGCCCTGGGCACAAGCCCATGTTGCCCCTGCCTAAATCCGGCCCTGATTACAACTAATATACTATATGCCAATGACTACAATGCGAATATTTTGAATAATACAATACTGTATATAGTACAATTTACTATATTTCATCTTGATACCTCATTACTGTATTTTTAGTAAAAAGTACTAGATTTTTCTCACATTGTAGTTTCCATGATTTCTGGATCCGACGGAGCCAAAAAAAAATGTAAACTCACACTGAGAAAAAAACCTAGTAATTTGTACTATAAATGTTGGAAAAATTACTATATTTTGGGAAAATCTACTATATTAGTTTTACTTTTCATATATTATAGTATATTTAATCAAATATGCAATTTTTTTCGCATGCAGTATAGTAAAACGTCAAATATCGCAATTATAAGTTGATGTATAGTAAAAAATACTACACATTGTATTTTTTACTTTAGTAAATCACGGTTGTCAATATACAAATTTCTACATTTTTCCATAAGTATTACTATACATATATTAATCACTAGAAACAACTACATTTACTATACTATATGCCAATGACTACAATACGAATATTTTGAATAATAAACTACTGTATATAGTAAAATTTGCTGTATTTCATCTCGATCCCCCATAACTATATTTTTAGTAAAAAGTACTAGATTTTTCTCTCATTCCTTTGGCGCCAAAAAAAAAATGGAAACTCACACTGAGAAAAAAACCTAGTAATTTTTACTATAAATATTGGAAAAATTATTATATTTTGGAAAAATCTACTAAATTATTTTTATTCCTCATATATCATCGTATGTATAGCCAAATATATATTTATTTTTACCACGCAGTATAGTAAAACGTCAAATATCGCAATTATAAGTTGATATATAGTAAAAATACTAAACATATTGTTTTTTTCGCTTTGGAAAATAACAGTTCTCAATATACAAGATATGTGAAATTACCTAACATGATTATAATTTCTACATTTTTTCATAAATATTACCATACATATATGAGTTTCACTAGAAACAAATACATTTACTATACAATATGCCAATGACTACAATACGAGTATTTTGAATAATACAATACTGTATATAGTAAAAAGTACTAGATTTTTCTCTCATTGTAGTTTTCATGATTTCGGGATCCTTTGGAGCCAAAAAAATGGAAACTCACATTGAGAAAAAAACCTAGTAATTTTTACTATAAATGTTGGAAAAATTACTGTATTTTGGGAAAATCTACTATATTATTTTGATTTTTCATAAACTTTAGTGTATTTATCCAAATATATATTTATTTTTACCATGCAATATAGTAAAACGTCAAATATCGCAATTATAAGTTGATATATAGTAAAAAATACTAAACATATTGTATTTTTCACTTTAGTAAATTACCTTACATGATCGTAATTTCTACATTTTTTCATAAGTATTACTATACATATATGAGTTTCACGAAAAACAACTACTATACTATATGCGAAGGACTACAATACGAATATTCTGAATTATACAATACTGTATACAGTAAAATTTACCATATTCCATCTCCATCATTACTATATTTGTAGTAAAAAGTACTAGATTTTTCTCTCATTGTAGTTTTCATGATTTCTGGATCCTTCGAAGCAAAAAAAAATGAAAACTCACACTGAAAAAAAAACCTAATAATTTTTATTATAAATATTGGAAAATTACTATATTCTAAGAAAATCTACAATATTATTTTAATTTTTCATATAGTATAGTACACTTAGCCATCAAATTATTTATTTTTAGCATGCAGTATAGTAAAACGTCAAATATCGCAATTATAAGTTGATATATAGAAAAAAATACTAAACATATTGTATTTTTTACTTTAGTTAATTAACAGTTATCAATATACAAGATATAGGAATTCACCTTACATGATCATGATTTCTACATTTTTTCATAAGCATATTACTATACTATATGCCAATGACTACAATACGAATATTTTGAATAATACAATACTGTATATAATAAAATTTACTACATTTCACCCATTACTATATTTTTTAGTCAAAATTATTCGATTTTTCTCTCAGCGTAAATCCTTAAATGCAATGGTACTTCAATTTTCGCGTGGTTAAAGAGTATAACGGAATTTCGTCGAGGTGAATTCGCCGTGAACCGCGAGGCGCGCATGCACTATCAAAATCAACACGGAATGCCAGAGCAGCATCGGCAAGAAATTAATTGCCGCGAGTGGTTTAGGGGCTTCGATTAATGCCGCTGAAATGACGGTCGTCGGCTCGAAAAAAGCCGAGCACGAGTCGAATCCTGCGTTCCGAGTCAATTAGCACATATACGTGGCTTCTTGCGCACGAGCGGGCAATTATTTTTAATCAGCCGAGATTGTTCTACACCGTCACGGAAGGTCCCGATTCGGTTTCTTTTTTTTATCTTTATTTTTGTTTTTTGTTTTTTTTTCGTTGTAGATGAAGGCTGCTTGGGGTGAATTTTGAGGAGCTGATGTTTTATTGAGACGTCCAGTGAATTTGTTTAAATTAAAAGAATAATAATTAGAGCGAGTATTTTAGGCATTTGCATATCGCATGCTTATTTTGCATATATTTATTTACAAGTTCACACATATAATTAAATTGTATTTTATTTATCTTCAGTCAAATGGATAAAATATAGAAATAATAATTCGATAAATAAATAATGAATAATAATAAATAATTGATCATAACTTGATGAGGAATTGAAATTGAGGGTAAAAGCTTGGGAAGAGAAAAATAAAAAATATATTGAACAAGATATTGTTTAAATCTTAGATATAGTCAGGTTATTCAAATTTTAAAAACAAAAAAATTTAATATCAACTTGAGTAGAAAGTTGATAATAACTTTCTAGTAAGTTGTAAATATACCAATATTTAAGTCAGTTCTCATACTCTCAGTTACTGATTAATTTCCTTAAATCATCTTATTTACTTATTTCCAGAGTTAGTAATCAATCAACTTTAATCCTTTTCTTGTCAAGTTAGATATCTGTCAAAAACATATTTTGTTTTTTTAAAATGTGCCGCATGTCGCTCGCGGTGTAAATGCTGCAATGCCGCTGTAGGAATGTCATTGCGGGTAAAGCGGCCGAGCAGTACAATGTCACCCGGTAAAAACTAAACCGCATTCCTGAATAATCGGCCACAGATGATGTCGATGCTACAGCTGCGGACGTAGCAACTAAATTGAAATACCATAAATGAACATATTGTTGTCATAACAAAGATATTTATTTGATTACTATCCGTCTTAACTTTGACGTATTTTTTTTTTCGAATTTTTCCGAAAATTGACCGTTTTGGGTCAGTTTTTTGCGTCGAAAATTGCTGTTTCCTAGGCAATGACGAATGGTGTTTCACAAAAGTTCTTTCGCAGAATTTTCTGGAAAGATACTTATTATTGCAGTTGATTTTCATGTAAAGTTCCTATTACACGACATTTTCTTGTAATACGATGACGCGAAAACTGATCCGAAACGAAAACAATAGTTGTGGCAAGCTCAAGTGAGCGGGTCTTAAAATCCAACATGGCGAACTTCCCGCCGTCATTTCAAAAATTTACTGCGTGTGTTATGTCATGTGTCATTTGCCTGGGAAACGCTATTTTCGACGTAAAAAATTAACAAGTAAACTATTATTCCCTGGTGAATTTTGAGAAAATGTCTGATTTTTCGAGTGAAACAAACAGGAATGTTAAGAAATTGAAAAAGAATGTTTTTTATTGAAAATATTTACATGTTTGTTATTTTATACGTAGGAGGATTAGGGAAAAATGAGTCTGGGAGGGGGGAAACCTGATGAACGTCTTCGTCAAAAAAAATTAAAAGAATATATGACTTACTGGTTTTTTGAAAATTTATCCGACTTTGAAATTAACCTCTACTTTAATCTCTATGTGAAACTTCTTCAATCTTTTCGAATAAAAGTTCTAAAAACTGGCAAATCTTTTTTTGAGCGAGTTTGAGGTCAGTTTTTTGAGCGTAAATATCCAAGGAATCCAGAATCGGTCTCTTTCGTAACTTTTAACATGATGATACAATTTTTAGAAGAACCTTTTTTCTACGCCACTCGAGGACCATCATTTCAAAGATTTTCTATTTTCTTCAGATCCACTTTATTTCTCTTACTCTGAAAAAAAAGTTATGGTAATATCTTAAAAAATTGTTTAAAAAAGTATCATACTAACTCGACAGTGCGGAACCAACTTGAAATTATGACGAGAATTTCAAGTTGGTTACTTGATGGTTGTTGCTTGTTGGTTAGCCGGTTAGCCAAGGTTTAAAATCTTTTTATTTAAATAACTGATGTGAGGATTTTCTGCTTATTTTGTTGGTATATGTAGCAACATAATAAGTTAGTTTCATGATAACAAGTTTGATAGTATAATATGTAAATCTTCTAATTGGGAATGGTAATTGTTAATTTAAATTGCAAAATACATTATTAGAAATTATTTGCATTTCACGAGATTATTTAACGTATAAATTCCATATAAAAAACGATCAACATCTCCAAAATTCTCTACATTTTTAAAACTTTGGCAGAATGTTCGAAAAAACTGAACATTTCGAAATAAAATTGCTGAAATTATCGAAACATCTTCATTTTCATAATTTCTGAATTTTAATATACTAATCAGTAAATTTTGTTGCGAATTTTCAGAAAACTAAAAATTCCTATAAATCTTAAAATTTCCTAATTCGGAGTACTTTCCAACTGTTGATAATTTATGAATGTTACGAAAATCCTATAGTTTGCAAAATGTTCTAAATGCGACGAAATTTATGAATTTTGATAATCACTGAAGATTATGAATCATGTTCATAAAAATGAGTAAATTTTACAATATTGAAATTCTTGCAATCTCCGAAATTTTCATATGTTTGACAACTTTTCGAATTTCCCTTATCAATTCGGAAGTTGCATAAAAAATTAAAATTTGGCGATACATGTATCAATTATTTTCGAAAAAAAAATGATATGTATTTTTTCGTTTCTTTGAAAAATGATTATTTTAGAAAATATGTGAATTTTGAATTTTATATACATAGATATACTGAGCATGCAAATGATATCACGTCGTTATACTTTTCAAAACGATGTGTTTCCGTCAATTTTTGAGATATAGCAAAAAGAGAAAATACGTGTCTGATATTTTTTGATAAACTAACGATATCAGCAATAAAAAAAATTGGTGCAACATCCTAATTACATTCCTACAATTTTGAAAAATGCTTGAATATTTAAATTTTACAAAATTTAATGAATTTTTGTAAGAATGACAGTTTTCTTGGAAATTCCAAAATTCTCATAACTCACGGGGTTTCTGTAGTGGACAAAATTTATGAAATAATGATGGAATGACAAAATCTGCTAAAATGTTCCAAATAACGTAAATTTTGAAATCGCGAAGTTTTACAAAACGGAATTATACAGAGTTTTACAAAACGGAATTATACAGAGTTTTACAAAATACGGAATTTTGAGCTCGGTTTATGATGGATTTATAAATCACGTGGTATAGTTTTCTTATCGATTCGTTCTTTATATAGTACGCAGTATACACTATACATGGTGTTAGAAATTAGAATTCGTTAGTATATGAGCCTTTGACTGAGGTTCCTAATTTTTGATTGTACGTTTTGACTTTATTTTATGTGTCTCCAATAATTAATTTTTAATTGTTAGTGAGGTTTAATTATAATTGACTGTGACGATGATTGTTTATGACTTGATACTTTAGCTCATAAAACTATTGAGATGCAAATTAGAAACCTATTATAAATCTTTAGGACATTATAATTGTAAGTAATTGGATTATTGATTTAAGATTGTAAAATTAAGAAAGGATTGTTTTTGTAGTTCCTGAAGAGGGTCAAATATATGACCGAAAGCTTGATAAACAATTGAGTGTTAATAATTATGACTCGTCCCTAATTACATTGTTTGGCTCCAATTGGTAATTTATTCCATATGTTCCAAATTTTGACATATTTACGATTTTTCTACATTCTCATTCTTTTGGGATTTTCATAAATTCATATAGAAGCCTCAAAATTGATATAACCACCCAACTCAGCGAACATATAATTTTTTATTCACTTAGTGGCGAAAATGCTCGTTTTCGCCACGCTTGTATCTCATAAAACTCGCATTTTTACCACTAGTTGAATAAAATATCGTCCTTTACGAGTGTGGAAAATTGTTTTCCACACCAGTTAAGGAATATACTATTCTTCAAAGCAGATGGCTGTCGAAGGGTTGAGGTGCGGCAATTTTTGAAACTGTCTAGGGGCGCCAAATTCCTAAATCCAGCCTTGACTTTAGTATTCATAAATGTGACAACCACGCCGTTTTTTCCTACAATCATGCCTCTCCGTACGAAAAATTGGTGATGTTTCAATCTCGCTAAGCGGACGGGAAAAAAGGACTTGGAGGAGGATGATGTTTGCCGGCGTGTAAAGGGCGACGGCGATAATATCGCGGAGTCGCCGCGGCCGAGTGCCTTCCGGCAAGGAGCGCCGAGCGTACTCGTTTCGCGCCACACGCCCGCGGTGGCCGCGCGAGAGTCGAGTGTATATAAAAGCCCCGAGTCGCCGTCGAGTTGGCTCGCTCGCTCAAGTAACAAGCGGTGCCAGCAGACAGCTTGGCTCTAGCCCCTCGGCTCTCTCGTATAATACGTACAATCTTCCCAACGTTCTCGCCAGCCTCGCCGTCTCCATCTCCTTCCCCTCCCCCCTCCCGTTCCTGCCCCCCTGAGAGGGGGGGGGAAGACAGCTATTCCCCGTTCTTTCGCCATTTTATCGCGATTCGTCATCGCCGATTAACTGATTATCACCATGGATGAAGGAATATAGGGACGGAGTGTAAAGTCCGATTATGGACAAGGGGAGCGTTCCAGAAGGAAGGACGAGGTTGGAGTACAATTTCTATTGGCCAACCTTGTGCGCATGCTCATTTGCGGTAAATTCAAACGCGAGAAAAATATCGCTTGTATTATG
>JAPYZL010165461.1:0-12331 GCA_030522825.1 Platygaster orseoliae
TATTTTTGAGTTTTGTGAAAAATGGCTAAGGAACTTTCGTCTTAGAATTTCGCGAGGATTCTTAGTTTTCCGGCTGCTCAACTTACCCTGTGACACCCTATATAATACATTAATGTATAATATAATAAATATGTATTATATTATTTATTTATTATTATAAAAATATATAAATATAATAGATTAAAAATAAAAATATCTGTTAAATATACGTAGTAAATAATTAACCTTATAACTAATAAATACTCGTCGCTAATAAACTATCTAAATTTTAAGCGTAATAATAGATTTTAAACATGACAGTAGATTTGAACATACAATAATAGGTTTCAACCAAAAATAATAGATTTTATTCTTAAAATTTAACATAAACAACTTATCAAATAATAAATGTAACAAATAAGACATTATATAGGTATTTTTGACAGCTTAAAAAATTATCTACATCAACAATAGATTTGTTGTCAAAATTATACATATTTTGGCTAAATTGACGTCTTTTTTATTTAATATTTCTTTAATATTTATAATTTTCATTTTATTTACACTGTTCACACATATCTATGATATTATTCATGTTTTAGTTTCATTTAAGTTTATTTACATTTACCTGAAGTTTCACATGTATTGAATTTGATTTACTTGACTTTCACTTCTGGGCTTTGAATAAGACACTCCAAAAACAAACAACAACAAACAATAACAAAGATTTAGGCGAGATAAAACGCAGAAACTTACATGCCTTAAATTATTTTAAGTTTATATATGCGTATGTGCATACATAAATGCATGCATTAGGTATACATTCAATGCTTGCCTCTTTTTCATTGGCCACAAAAATCAAAATGGCTGCCGATTGTAGATGGCTGCACTGTTTATACCCCCACCCTTAATAAATTTATGGTAATATAATTTACTCATTATGTTTTCACTTCAAATAAGACCATTACAAAAAACGAACAATTACAAAGATTTGAGCATCAAACTTACATGCACTTAAATGTGATTATTTTAAATTTATTTATGTGATATTTATAAATACATTCAATGATTTACCTCTTTTTTGGCCACAAAAATCAAGATGGCTACCGTTTGTAGATGGCTGCACGTTGATCACCCCTTAAATAAATTTGTTGTAATTTTGTAATATAAACTTGATTCATTATGTTGATTTTCATTGCGAAATAGATGAATTATTTTGTTAATGATGGTTATTTCTAAAAAAAAAAGGTTGAAACCCATACTATTTCAATATTTTCTGTCTTCTCGCAAATACCCCAAAAAATTAATATTTAAACTGTAAGAAAAAAATATGCAGATTATTATTAACAATTTCCGTTGCCTCTCTGAACTTCACTCACTAGAAAATAGAAAAAAAATCATCGTATTCCAAAATTTTCAAAGTCAGTAACCAGAAATGGCGGGAAAACACCTTGTCTTTAAAACTATAATTTATATCAAAAAATCTGAAAAGTCATAAAATAATACAAACTTATTGACTAATTACATCAAAATGAACAAAAAAATTTTATTTGAGTGCGCTATTTCCTACAGTATTTTGAAAATGAAATTTCGTATTTTCAAATACCGGAAATGGCCGCGCGTTCCTTGATTTTCAACTATGGAACCCCGTTTTTCATCCCGGCAATGCGCATGCGCACGAAAATCTTTCTGGTGGAGTATCCATTTTGCACATGTGAAATTTCCGGAGCTCTCGTTTTGGGTGAAAAACTTAAGGTGCTAATTGCTGCAGGAAGTAGTGGAGAAACGTTAAAAAATTGAAGAAATTCTGACTGGTATGTATAATTCCCAATTCTCGCGACCGGAATAATTATAGTCCCGTTTTCAAGGCGGTACCCGCAACGCGAAACCAACGACAATAGACAATGTGACCAACGCTCTTTTCGCGCCATCTTCACCCTTATTTTCGCGTCAAATACGTCTACCCCCGACGTGAAATTGCAACTTTTCGCGATTTCACTCATCAGTTCGTTTTTTTACCCGCGTTTTCTTCGGCCCCTGCACAATTTTCCGACCACCGAAACACCTGCTAGTTTCTTAGGTTAACCCCAGAAATTGTCAAGTCTGGTACACAATCTGTGTTCGGTCGAGTGCAAAATTTGTTCAACAGCGGTTTCAAAGGTTCGGCTCTTTTTACGTGCGATTATTTTTAACCAATTTTTGACAATCGGTTGTACGGGTTGTAAGGGTGAAGAGGGGGGGGGGAGGAGGGGCTTTCTAAAATTTCCTACCACATGGTCTAGTATTGCTGTAAATTTTGAGAAAAAAAAACGTATTTTGGAGAGAGGGTGGTTTAATTTTGGAGCAAAGAAGTGATGAGGTTATTTTTAGAAGGGTTTCAGTCCTTGTTTACATGGGTTTTTTTTTAGGCTGAAGGGGAGGGGATGCTATTGTAGTGTTTTTGAGGTTAGGTTTCATAGGGGAATTAGGATCTGAGTAGGATGAAAATTTGATTTATTTTGGGTTATTAAAGGCATGTGATGGAAATAATTATCTGAATTATTGTATCGAATTTCGCTTCTGAATTTGTATTTTTAGATGTTCTGTCTATACTTTATGACTTTTATGTTTTGATTTTGAGTTCTTATCGTGAGTTTTCCAATATTTCTATTATTTTTTGTTAATCCTGATATCTTATATAATGTATTAAAAATTGAAAAAAAAACCTTCATTTTATTAATAATTTTTGAATTTTAGTTCAAGAATTTTAACATCTGCGATGATCGGAAAATTTTGCAGTAACAAAATTTTAATATTCAATAAAATATTTCAATGTAACAGTACATTTTCTATTTAGAAAATTATTGAATTTCATTTCCAATTTATATTTTTAGAAATCATGCATCGATTTTTTATCGTTAAAATTTTAACACAAAATCAATAAACAAAACTATTAAAAAAACCTTTTAAATTATACACTTTTGACATTTTTAGTTTTGAGATAAAATTTATTGAATATAATGTTTTAATAAAACGGGACAGTTTTTATTTTCTAAAATTACAGTTTGTATTACTTATTTGTATATTTAGAAATTACAATTCATCGTTTTTTTTTAACAAATTTCGCTTCTAAATTTATATAATATTTCTACTATATTTTCTGTTTAATAAAATGTTTTAATGTAACAGCACAATTTTTATTTTTAGAAATTATGATTCATCGATTTATTCATTAAAATTGTATTACAAAATCAATATACAGAACTCTAAAAAAGTTATGTTCTAAATTATACACTTTTTTGATTGTTTCAGTTTTGAAATAAAATTTCCAATTTTTATATTAAATATACTAATGTTAAAATGTAACGCAGCAATATATTTCATTTTCTAATTTATATTTTTAGAAATTATGATTCCTCGATTTTTATCATTAGGATTTATTTTATTAAAAAATCAAGACACAAAACCCTACAAAAATTACCTTTTTAATTTTACACACTTTTACTATTTTTAGTTTTGAAATTAATTTAATATAGAATTTTTTAATGTAATAGTACAAATTTTATTTCGAAAAGTAATTGAATTTCATACTTTAATTTCTATTTTGAAAATTTGTGATTCAATGATTTTTTTCATTATTGAAATAGCATTACAAAATCAAGACAGAACTCTACAAAAGTTACCTTTTAAATTTTAAATTATACTTGTTTTCGATATTTTCAGTTTTGAAATAAGTTTTTTAATTTTTCTATTTGTTATAATGTTTTAATGTAACAGAACAATTTTTATTTTTAAATATTGTTTCATTCTTTAATTTGTATATTTTAAAATCATGATTCACTGATTTTTTTATCATTAAAATGTATTCCATGAAAAAATCAAGACACAAAACTCTACAAAAATTACCTTTTAAATTATTCACTCTTCTACTATTTTTCATTTTGAAATAGAATAAAATTAAACTTTCAAATCTCTGATTTTCCAATACTCTTGCTATTTTTTGAAACTTAATATGAGCAGTTAAGAGCAAAAGACAAACTAGTATAAGACAGAAAGTCTGGAATTTTATTCAAAGAGCTTCACTCAATGTGCAAGAATTAGAAAATGCTTGTAAATTTTGTAGTAGAAAAATTAAGAATGTTTCGATTTGATAGAATTTTTTAATTTAGCAGTACAATTTTTATTTACAAAATTTATTGAATTTCTTACTTTCCTTTGTATCTTTAGAAAAGGTTCGTCGATTTTTTATCATTATTTGAATTGTAGTACATAATCAAGACACAGAACTCTACAAAAGTTACTTTTTAAATTATACACTTTTGATATTTTTAGTTCTGAAATAAAACTTTCAATTTATATATTTAATATGTTTAAATGTAACAGGACAATTTTTATTTCCAAAAATTATAGTTTCATTTTTTCATGTGTATATTAAGAAATTGATTCATTAATTGTTTCATCATGAAAATTTATTTCATTAAAAAATCAAGACACAGAACTCTACTAAAAGTACCTTATAAATTATATACACTTTTACTATTTTTAGTTTTAAAAAAGAGTAAAAAAAAACTCTAAAACGCTATGTTCAAATCTCGAATTTTCCAATATTCCTGCTATTTATTGTTCCCTTATATTGAACATAAGACTTTGAAAATAAAAATAATTTTAAATTTAATGTTTAATGTTCCAATTCTGAAAATGTAGCTAAAGAGGCTCACTCATAATCTGAAAGAATTATAAAATGTTTGAAAATTTTTCTATTCAGTGGAATTTTTTCATGTAACAATACAATTTTTATTTCAAAAAATTTTTTAATTTCATACTTAATTTGCATTTTTAGAAATAATGATCCATTGATTTTTGATTATTGGAATTTTATTAGAAAATCAAGACACGGAACTGTACAAAAATTACTTTGTAAATTATACACTTTTTTACTATTTTTTGTCTTTAAATAGAGTAATGAAAAACTTCAAAATCAAATGTTCAAATCTCGAATTTTTCAATACCCCTGCTATTTTTCATTACCTAATATTCAAGATTATATTTTCAAAATTAATATAATCTCTATTTCAATGTTCAATGTTTCAATTCTGGAATTTAAGTTTCAGAGCTTCATTTAATATGTGCCTCGAGTCCAAACGTTAAATAATGAACAATAGAAGTTCCATTTCCAAACGAAACCAATGTAAAAAAAGGTCAAGTGGCTAATATTTATGAAATATTCTTAATTATTTATCACCTGAATAACAAAGAACAGAAACTCGAAAATCTAATGAATGTTCACACAAAAAAATTTTTTTTTGAGATTTACCAAAAATAATATAAGACCTTAGAAAAGCAAATTCGATGAAGCCCCTAACAAAGAATTTTCTAGACATTTTTATTCAGAGATTTTTATAAGAAACAGAAAAATTCTTACAGCAGATAAAAGTGTCCTCTAAGAATTCTATACTTCATAAGGTCGATCTTGGAAAACTCTAATAAAAAAAAAATTTTTTTAAGAAGTTTTCATTACAAGAATCTAAAAAGTTTGACCTTTTTTTTAAACGGCAAATTTTATCGTCCATTATTTAATAATTTTTTTTGTCGACGATTTTTAGGAGCTTCGCTGAATTTACTATTTTGAGGTTTAAATCATTGATAGTAAATCACAGAAAACAAATTCTCGTGTAATTTTTCAACGTTGTTAATTTTGTGAAAATTAGGAAAAATTATATGCAGTTAATTAATTTTCTTTGTTTGGTTTGCAGATTATATTTGACTGAAAGATGGCAGCAACTAATAAGCCAGGAACTGACATTGAAGACACCCATTTCGAGACTGGTGACTCCGGAGCCTCTACTACTTGGCCCCAGCAATGCTCTGCTCTTCGTAAAAATGGCTATGTCATGTTGAAATCGCGGCCATGCAAGATCGTGGAGATGTCCACCTCAAAGACTGGAAAGCACGGACACGCCAAGGTCCATCTTGTAGGTATCGATATTTTCAACTCGAAAAAGTATGAAGATATTTGTCCTTCCACGCACAACATGGATGTACCACTCGTGAGGCGTGATGATTATCAGGTAATTGATCAATTATTTGTTGAGCAGTAACATGTGCAAGAGAAATGGTTTTTAATAGAATTGTGAATCTTTCAGCTGACAGACATATCCGATGACAACTACCTTTGCCTGATGGCTGACAACGGAGATCTGCGCGAAGATCTTAAAATCCCTGATGGCGAGTTAGGCCAACAGCTTCGTGCTGATTATGACAGTGGAAAAGAATTACTGGTAAATATATATTTTGAAAATAAGAAAGAAGAAATATTCGAAATATAACGTTATTTTGTGTTTTTTGCAGTGCACTGTGTTGAAAGCCTGCGGCGAAGAAGTGGTGATTGCCATCAAAACCAACACTGCCCTGGACAAATAATTGTGTTAAGTCGAAACCACACGTAAACCTCACCCGCTTAGCCAATCAACAACACCTGTTACCATGGGTATAAAAAAAAGAGTCGACAACTTTTATTACCAATACATCAGCAAGGGGAAGAACAAACAATCTTTATACAAAGTAAAACCTAATTTACTCGAATTGATAAGAAAAATAAACAAATCAATTAACCGACTCAGAAGTTTTTTACTCTCGGACGTAAACGAAAACACCATCGACTGGGTCAATTATTGTGTGGCTCGGTTTTGAAAATGATAACATGTTTTGTATACAATACAAAATGAGGAATAACGGTAATTTGAAATCAACGGGTTGATTGAAAAATAAACATTTTAATGGAATAAAAAAAAGTACAGCGGGTACATGTGGTTAGCGACTGCTGTGCAGAAAAATTATTTTTGTTCTTTATCTGGAAAACGTTTTGAGTTGTCGCACAAAAATTAGAATAACCGAACAATGAGTATATAATGCATTTGTGAGATTAATCTACTTTTTTGTCAACTCTACTTTTTTCGTTAGGGAATTGTATTGGGGAGTGGTCGATTTTTTAATTTTGGGTTTCTTTTTTTTTCTTCATCCCGTGAATTTTACAGACTGGCATTGAATTGTTTGTAACAAATGCAAAGAATATATTTATATGATTTCTCGGAAAAGTTTTGTTTGATTTTTGGAGATGCGAGAAAAGGATGAAATCAAAATTTTCATGTTCTTCGTTAGCGATTTCCAAGGTATTTTCATTTCATCTGAGGATTTTTAACAGGCGTTACTAAGTGATTTCGATGGGGCAGAGACAATTAAAATCAACAAGTTCGACTGTTAGAAATAAACTTTTTGCAACTTATATGGTTAAAGAAAAAATGATTGTAGATTAGTTACTTTTCATTCATAGAGAAGTGGTACTTAATTGAAAATAATTTGGACTTTGTTAGTTTTTCATAGGCCTAAAGTAATTTTGTAAAGTTAACAATTTAAACCATTTACCAGCTTTTTATATTGATAATTTCTATTTTCTTCAAAACGATATGTAACATGTAAGAGAAAGATAAATATTAGTCTGAATGTGACTTTGTAACTTGCCAAAAGTTTTCTCATTTTTTATATAAATCTGAAATGCTGGTGTTTCATACCTTATTTTTCTGATGGAATTTTCAACTTGAGTACTGTAATTGCGCAAAGACAATTGACTACTGTAAATTACGCAAAAATCTTTCAACTGCACTGTGAATTTTCCATGCTCGAGGCCGCAATATGATTCTGCTCAACTATTTCCAATGTGCATTTTGGGTGAGACTTTGTTTTGGCCCAATCAATAAAATACCTTTTGTACCAAGTAATTTGCGTGACTCGCGTTATTCTGCTTTAGAAGTGGGAAAAAACGATAATCTCGTATCTAATGTACACTTTGTATTTACATGCTCACCAGTGTTTAAATACGATCAAAAAAAAAACAACATGTAAGTATTGTATCATTTTTCTATAACTCAACAAAGGCAAACATTTTCCGTGAAAGGCTCTGTCAATGAAGTGCTGAAGTAATTGAATTCGAAATCTAGATGTACATGAATGTAATTTTTTAAAGGCGGTGAATATTTCCACATAAGCGAATTTTGATAATTTTACTAAGAACTGTGAAAATGATGTTATTGAAAGCCAAAATAAATGAATGAATAAACAATAACAAAGATTTATTTCGTTTGGTTTTGGGAACAAAAAAGGTGTAACAGGGCCAGAGATCTGAAAAATCAAAGTTCCTTGAAAATTAATAAATTACGCTATTTTATTTAATAATCAAGTTATCGATAACAATACCTTGTATATGATTATACATAATAAACTTGAAACTTTATAAAAACGGTCATTTTGTTGTGCTCCTTGCTGAACTCAACGTTCGCTCGAGAAACAAGTAAAACGCTCGGATATTACGAAAAGCACTATTTTACATTTGATTTTGTTATTCTTTCAACATTCCGCAAACACGCTCGTCATTATATCAGTTCAGTTATTGACGAACAACGAAAATAATGAGAAAAAAAACATGGTCAGCTTTTTTGTAACAAAATGCAATTTATTGTAGAAATACATATATAATAACTACTTTCGACAATAAAAGTAATAATAAAGAGCGCGTCGGATGTTGATCAACACGCGGTAAACGAAAAAATTGGCAAATGGTTGTTTTTTTTTTCTAGACGATAACAAAGTTTAGTGACTTTAATGTGCATGTCGCATTTATCTCCATATATATATAACCCATTTTGAATTTCTCTTTTCTTTGCCCTAATCACAATTGTAATCAAAGTTGCCCGGCCGGTCCTGGGATCAATTATTCGCGTTTCTCCTCTGAAGCGCCGCTGCCAAGTCCTGTTGAAGCGCGGCTTGTTGCCTCTGATCTGACAGTGACTGCACCGACCTCAGTCCATTTACTATATCTTTGGTTTTACCAAAGTAGATTTCGTTTAATGTGTTTCGAATTTTGTTCTCCATATCTTCTACCATGCGACCAATGTTGGCAATGTGCGGAGAGGTTTCACTAATCGTCGCGTCTTGTTCAACCTGAAAATATTGTACAATCAGAATTTCATGCTTTCTCAAGGAATGTCAGAGAATTCAATTTTTGCATCAATGTTTATAAATTGAGTTTCAAAGTTGAGAAGTATAAGAATCTTAGGTATCTCTTTTTTGGTGAACTTTCCTGACGCTCTTCAGAACCCATAAGTATATTTGAGTTTTTTTAACGAAATCAATAATATTTATAATGTATGGAATTCCTATTGATTCTAATAAGTTTTCTGTTTATAAACAGCAGAATAAAATCAAAAAGATCAAATTTAAAAGTTTCAGAAATCAAAATGTTTCTAAGTTTATAAATTTTCAAAAATTTCATTCCTTTACAAATTTTTATATCGTTGAAAATTACTGATATTTTTAATTTATTTTAAATTTCAAATTAAAGATATCCAAAAACATAAAAAATCATTTAATTCACAAAAAATGTTCAGTAATGTTGAAATTTTCTATTTTTTTGTAATACAAGTTTTGAAAAATTAAAAACTGTATAAGAATTTCCAAAGTATCATGATTTTCAAAGGTCTCAACATTTTCGTTTCTGCAGTTTTAAAATTTCTTAAAATTCCATTATATCCAAAATTTCCCAATTTTTTATTTTGAATTTGAAAATTAAAATTAACAGTCAATTGAAAAAATTGAAAACTCGTAAAATCAAATAAGAAAGTTTTAAAATTCAAGAATTTCAATAGATTTTTTTTTTCAAAGATTTCAAAAATTGTTGAAGTTTTTATTCTGACTTTTAAATCAACATTGCAGTCCAAATTTGAAAAAAATATAATTGAAAATGAAATAATAATTAAAAATTGGAGAAAATTATAAATTTGTTAAAAATTTTCAATTCAGCAACTTCTAATTTGAAAGGTTCAGAAATTCAAGAATTTTCCAAGTTTTTAGATTTCCATAAATATTCTTACTCTAGACATCTTTCAAAATCGTTGAAAATTACTGAATGTTTAATGTACTTCAAATTGAAATTTGTTAATCTAGAAACTTTAAAAATTTTTCGAACTTTCTGGGACCGTTAAAAATGTCACAATTTTCTACCTTTTCATAATTAAAGTTTCAAGAAATTTTAAACTTTATGAAGATTGTGGGCAAGTTTCATACTTTCAAAATTCTCTAAGTTGTCTAAAATTTTTAATATTTACATTTCTGGAGTTTTTAAATTTTAGAAATGCGAGAAACTTGAAGTTTAAACATTTTTTCAAATTCTATCATTTATATAATGTCATAAGTTTTGCTTTGATATTTTAAATTTAAATTAAAAATTGAAAAAACCAAAATTAACAGTTGATTGTCAATAAAAAAAATTCGAAAATAAAATTTGGAACTTTTGACGTCTAAAAATGTCAAGTTTTTTGTTTTTCGAAAATTTCATTATTTTAAGAGTTTGACAACTTTTTATTGTGAATTTCAAATTTACATCGCAATAAAAATTAATATTAGAGGAAATTAAAAATATAAAAAAATTGCAAATTCAGAAAAATATGAATTTGAAATTGAAAAATCCAAAAATATTCAAAGTTTTTAGATTTTCATAAATTATATGTAACGCGCTTCGAAGAAAGGGACCTAAAAGGCATTTTATGTTAGGGTCATTTTCTTATTGAAAATGAGCAGATAATAGCCCTTAGGTCCCTTTCTTCGTGGCGCGTCACATATTATTCTAGAATTCTTTCAAAATCGTTGAAAATTACTGACATGTTCAATGTACTTCAGATTGAAATTCGAAAACATCTAGAAACTTTGAAAAATTTTTCAAACTTTTTGGGAATGTTGCAAATTTTATAATGTTTTACTTTTTCATATCTCAAGTTTTGAAAAATTGAAAACTTTTAGAAGATTTTAGAAAAGTTTTATGATTTTAAAAATTCTTAACATTTTTTTAAATAAAATTTCAAGATTTGAGTAATGCAAAAACAAGTTTTCAAATTTCTTTAAATTTCATTATCTCCAGCATTTATAAAAGTTTCCAATTTTTCAAAAATATGTAATATTTTTCATGTTTTAAAAATTCGAAAATTTTTCAACTATACAAAACTTTTACGAAAATTTGTTTTTTTTTTTTTTAAACATTGTTACAATTTTTTGTAACACTTATGTAAAAAACTTTTAAAAATTATACAAGAGAAATGTTTTTTTACAGCAATCATTGATTTAGTAAAATATAAACCCACCAAATTTTCTGGTAGTACAACGAAAACTTTAGGCATGATAACCAAATTATTGGTTATTGCATCTTAATGATCAGTCATGAAAATTGAGCATTGATTGTTATAACAGAAGCTTTGGTTGTAGTACCCAAAACTTTGGTCGGTCCATATTTTACTAAATCAATGATTGCTGTAACTAAACCATTTCTCTCCATGTGTACAGCGCCAGAGTTCAAATATCGTTACAAATGTAGAAAAAAAAACCTTACTTGTCTAGTGAGACTTCCACCTAAATTCATGGTACCCGAACCATGCTTGTTCGTTTGCAGCCACAGCATCGCCGTCGAGGTTAATTTGTAGTGTGCGTTTCGACCTGTCGTTTTTTCCAGCACCTCAACTACGTGTATCGAGTCCCAGCAGCCTTTGATCTTTTTTGAACCATCGCCGGCTTTTTTAATTAATATAACGCCCGCGAAGCCATGGTCCAGGTCCCATAAATACACCGACGATACACCACCTTCGAAGTAGAGTTCTCTGTACTGGTCAAACGCGTGATTCGCGTCTACTTCCAATTTTCTCAAGCTTTCCGAGGGCATCGATCCGTCTTCCAATGGAGGATCATATGTGTTGCTCCAGGGGGATCTAACGAAAAATACCAAAAACATTTTTGGTACACTTTATTGTACTGCTGGTTAAGCCCTGCTTAAAAGATTTCATAGAATACCATTCACGAATAGGGATTTTTCGAACTCTCAATCGGTCTATGGTTGACGTCTTGCCATTTGATCAATAATCTTGAATGGGTATGCTCATAGGTCAATGATAGTTAACTGAGAGAGCAATCGTTCAGAAAAACCCTACCCTTTGAGCAATAGTTTTGAATCAGCAAAATTCCAAATGAAATTAATACTACTCAATGAGGAGAAAACCTTTTGCCTTCATGACTAGATGTGAATATTTTTCAATGAGCATCTTACAACCGAAGAGTCACGGTTTCCAATAAGCACAAAGTCTATCGGAAGTTATGATGATAGGTGAATTGTTTTGAATGGTCGGATGCACTATTTATCTGGAATTGTGCAGAATGAGCGTTCTGACGATTCAAATTACAATGATTAGTGTATGGTACTCAAATGTGATACTGCTTATTCAACGTGGTGACCACTCAAACCATAGATGAATCATCTCGAATCGGATAATTTTACACTGAA